>CM074722.1:42535624-42829329 GCA_037306005.1 Rhinophrynus dorsalis
CAATTCCACAGTTTACAATCTGCCCCATAAACGTGTACAGATTACAGACAGACAAACGGCCTATGTCCTGCACTATTTCAGTGAAGAGCAAATTTAGCAAATTTTTGCTGTCAGAAAACTGACCGATAGATGGCAACTCCGTGTAGAGGACAAATAACATATTCTCCAAACTCTGAGTATAATAAGACTTTTAACCCGTCGACTGCTAAAGAGTCAATCAGTTAAATGCCCCGTTTAAATCAATGAGAATTTGTATTTTCTAAATATGGGGTAGTTAATAGTGATGAGCGAGCATGCTCGGCCGAAGCTCGGTTCGGCTCGAGCATCGCTCTGCTCGGCACATGGCGGTACTCGTACGAGTACCGCATGTGCTCGCCCGCCATGTTCGGGTCTCCTCCCCGCACGTTTCGCGGCTGCTGCGCAGCCAATAAACGTGCGGGGAGGCTCTGACATCAGTGTAATGCCAGCAGCCATGTTGGCTGCTGGCATTACACTGATTGGCTGGCCAGAACCCGTGATCGGGTGCTGTATAGCACCTGACCAGCGAGTTCGGCTCAGTCTTAGCCAGGGAGAGATGAGGATAGGAAGGGAAAGTCAGTGTAGGCAGAAAAAAAGCGCGTTTGAACAACAAAAAGACCCAAAAGTCCTTTTTAGGACTACTGTGTGTGGGGGCAGCAGATATATTTTGTTTTGGGGGGCAGAGTTTAAAAAAAAAACGTCACATATTCCGTTCACTGTGCCTAGCCGCAGATTAGCAGCACATTCTGTTTAGTGTGCAAAGTTTCAGATTAGCAGCACATTCTGTTTAGTGTGCAAAGTTGGAGATTAGCAGCACATTCTTTTTAGTGTGCAAAGTTGCAGATTAGCAGCACATTCTGTTTAGTGTGCAAAGTTGCAGATTAGCAGCACATTCTGTTCAGTGTGCAAAGTTGCAGATTAGCAGCACATTCTTTTTAGTGTGCAAAGTTGCAGATTAGCAGCACATTCTGTTCAGTGTGCAAAGTGTAAAAAATAAAAGTCACATATTCCATTCACTGTGCCTAGCCGCAGATAAGCAGCATATTCTGTTTAGTGTGCAAAGTTGCAGATTAGCAGCACATTCTGTTTAGTGTGCAAAGTGTAAAAAATAAAAGTCATTTATTCCGTTCACTGGGCCTAGCCGCAGATAAGCAGCACATTCTGTTTAGTGTGCAAAGTTGCAGATTAGCAGAACATTCTGTTTAGTGTGCAAAGTGTAAAAAATAAAAGTCACATATTCCATTCACTGTGTCTAGCCGCAGATAAGCAGCATATTCTGTTTAGTGTGCAAAGTTGCAGATTAGCAGCACATTCTGTTTAGTGTGCAAAGTGTAAAAAATAAAAGTCACTTATTCCGTTCACTGTGCCTAGCCGCAGATAAGCAGCACATTCTGTTTAGTGTGCAAAGTTGCAGATTAGCAGAACATTCTGTTTAGTGTGCAAAGTGTAAAAAATAAAAGTCACATATTCCATTCACTGTGCCTAGCCGCAGATAAGCAGCATATTCTGTTTAGTGTGGAAAGTTGCAGATTAGCAGCACATTCTGTTTAGTGTGCAAAGTGTAAAAAATAAAAGTCACTTATTCCGTTCACTGTGCCTAGCCGCAGATAAGCAGCACATTCTGTTTAGTGTGCAAAGTTGCAGATTTGAAGCACATTCTGTTTAGTGTGCAAAGTGTTAAAAATAAAAGTCACATATTCTGTTCACTGTGCCTAGCTGCAGATAAGCAGCACATTCTGTTTAGTGTGCAAAGTGTTAAAAATAAAAGTCACATATTCTGTTCACTGTGCCTAGCCGCAGATAAGCAGCACATTCTGTTTAGTGTGCAAAGTTGCAGATTTGCAGCACATATTCCGTGTAATATGAAGAAGGCGGGTAAAAAGGGACGGGGAAGTGGACGTGATCCTGATAGTTCAGGGCGCGGGTCAGGACGCGTAGAAACTGTGCCTGGTGCCAGAGCACAAGAAAGAAAGACATCCACCATACCTAGCTTCATGTCTCAGTTTACAGGGCGTCGCAGGACATCACTCTCGAGGTCAGACCACTGCGAACAGGTGGTCGGTTGGATTTCAGGTGATACTGCTTCCAGTCGGTTAAGCACTACCCTGTCTTCCACCAAGTCCACTCTCAGTAGCCAAGAGTCTGGTCAACATAATCCTCACCCTGATCATCCTTCCTCCCACCATAGAGGGTCTGGTCAAAGAAGTGATCCCACACTGGGATATAGTGAGGAGCTCGTCTCATCACCAATCCTTAATTTGAACCTCTCTCCTAGCACGCTTGCAGAGGAACATGAAATCTTGTGCCCTGATTCACAACCTCTAGACGGTACCCAATCACAAGAAGATGACAGAGGTGAACGGCATTTAAGGTCAAAGGAAGTGGATGATGATGATGATGAGACACAGTTGCCATCAAATCAACCACTATTACTGTCTCAAGACCTTGATGAGGAGGATGATATACAGTTGTCAATGACTGAGTATGTGGTGGGATCAAGAAATGAGGAGGATGATCAGAGTGAGGAAGTGGAGGAGGACTTGGTGGACGATGAGGTGACTGACCCCACCTGGGAAGGTGGAGAGCCGAGCGAAGACAGCAGTCCTGAGGGTGAGCCATCTGCAGCACCGCAACAGGCTGGAAGAGGCAGTGGTGTGGCTACAGAAAGAAGGCGGACCGCACCAAACCGGCCCGCAAATGTTCCACGGAGCACCCCCTTGCGTAAATCTCCCTTGCCAAGGGCTACGTGTTTCGCGGTATGGCGTTTTTTTAAGTAAAGTGCGGACGACAAAAAAATTGTAGTTTGCAACCTGTGCCACACCAGAATGAGCCGAGGCATGAACACTAGAAACCTCACCACCACCAGCATGATCCGACACATGGCATCCAAGCACCGTAATAAGTGGGAGGAACGCCCGGATCGCCAATCTGTGTCTGCAGGCCACACCACTGCCTCCTCTTCCCCTGTTTTCGGTGCCGGCCAATCGCCTGTCGAAGGCGCAGGCCCGCATACCTCCCGCCCTGCACCTGTAGCATCTGAAGCACCATCAGCGACCACATCCACTTCCCTGTCCCAGCGCAGCGTCCAAATGTCGTTACCCCAGGCATTTGAGCGCAAGCGAAAATACCCAGCCACCCACCCACAGGCCATAGCACTAACCTCACACCTTTCCAAATTACTGGCCATCGAAATGCTGCCATTTAGGCTTGTGGAGACTGAGTCCTTCCGCAGCCTGATGGCAGCAGCTGTCCCTCGGTACGCAGTCCCCAGCCGCCACTACTTTTCCCGGTGTGCCGTCCCCGCCTTACACCACCATGTGTCCCGTAACATCACCCGTGCCCTGACCAACGCAGTTACTGGGAAGGTCCACTTAACGACTGACACATGGACAAGTGCTTGTGGCCAGGGACGCTACATTTCCCTGACGGCACACTGGGTGAATGTCGTGGAGGCTGGGAGCGACTCGGACCCTGGGATGGCACGGGTGCTACCCACGCCGAGGATTGCGGGCCCTACCTCCATCAGGGTTTCCGCCAGCACCTACGTTATTGGCTCCCCCTCCTCCGTTTCCACCTCCGAATTCTCTGCGCGCAGCGCCACTCACCCATCAGCCGGTAGCTGGAAGCAGTGTAGCACTGCAGTGGGGAAGCGTCAACAGGCCGTGCTGAAGCTGATCTGCCTTGGGGACAAACAGCACACGGCCTCAGAGCTGTTGCAGGGGATTAGTCACCAGACCGAGCAGTGGCTCTCGCCACTCAACCTGCAACCAGGCATGGTTGTGTGTGATTATGGGCGTAACTTGGTGGCGGCTTTGGAGCTCGGCAAGCTCACACACGTACCATGCCTAGCGCATGTATTTAATTTAGTGGTTCAGCGATTTCTAAAAACCTACCCCAATTTGCATGATCTCTTGACCAAGGTGCGCCGCGTGTGTGCACATTTCCGTAAGTCATCAACAGCTTCAGCCGGCCTGTTGAAGCTGCAGCAGCGCTTACAATTGCCAGCTCACCGGCTGCTGTGTGACGTGAGCACGCGCTGGAGCTCCACCTTCCACATGTTGGCCCGGCTTTGTGAGCAGCAGAGGGCAGTAGTGGAGTACCAGCTGTTACACGGTCGTCGCCTCTCCGTTCAACTTCCTGTAATCAGAAGTGAGGAGTGGGAATGGATGTCAGACCTCTGTGAGGTTTTACGCAATTTTGAGGAATCGACACAGATGGTGAGCGGCGATAACGCTATTATCAGTGTAACCATCCCACTTCTGTGTCTACTGAAACGCTCGCTGCTCACAATTAAAACCGACGCTTTGCATGTGGAAGAGGTGGAAATGGGGGAGGAAGAGCTTACACAAGGTGATAGCCAGAGCACCCTCACTTCGTCTTCTCAGCGACAATTGGAGGAGGCGGAGGAGGAGGAGGAGGAGGAGGAAGACACGGTTGCCTCCGCTACAGAGGGTAGCCATGGAACTTTAGTTCCATCTCTTCAGCGTGGGTGGGCAGAAGAGGAAGAAGAGGATGAGGAGATTGAGAGTCATCCTCCTGGTGAGGACAGCGAAATCTTGCCTGTTGGTACTCTGGCACACATGGCTGACTTTATGTTAGGCTGCCTTTCCCGTGACCCACGCGTTACACGCATTTTAGACAACACGGATTACTGGGTGTTCACCCTTCTGGACCCCCGCTACAAAGAGAATTTCTCATCTCTCATTCCTCCGGTGGAGAGGACAAGCAAAATGGTGCAATACCAGAAGGTTCTTGTTGAAAAATTGCTCCAAAATTTTCCATCTGACAACGCTGGCGGCAGAGTACGTGCTACCTTGGCCAACCGAGAAGGGGAGAAAAGGGGAGCACACAGCAGTTCCGACAAAGGCAGGGCAACACTCTCCAAGGCGTGGGACACCTTCATGACACCCCGCCAGCACCCTCACCCTGATGCGCAGCCTAGTGTCACAAGGAGGGAAAAGTTTTGGAAGATGGTGAAGGAGTACGTAGCAGACCGTGTCAGCGTCCTCAATGATCCCTCTGTGCCTTACAACTACTGGGTGTCCAAGATGGACACGTGGTATGAACTGGCACTCTACGCCTTGGAGGTGCTGGCCTGCCCTGCTGCCAGCGTTCTGTCTGAGCGGGTATTTAGTGCTGCTGGTGGCATCATAACAGATAAGCGTATCCGCCTTTCCACCGAAAATGCTGATAGGTTGACACTTATAAAAATGAACAAGGCCTGGATTTCCCCTGACTTCTCCACTCCACTGGAGGAAAGCCCCGGGGGAACATAAAGTCACTTTAGATATGTTATTTACAATGATGGGAATACTCTGTATTCCCATTCACCCCTTCCACCCAAAAAATGGGTATATGGTTGACTCTCTTCCATATACCCTGGGATATAATTTTTATATAGGGCCAGCTCACCAGCGGGCCCTGTGATATAATTTTTATATAGGGCCAGCTCACCAGCGGGCGCTGTTTGACAATTTTTGTATAGGTCAGCTCACCAGCGGGCCTTCTCATATAATGTTTTATTGGGTCAGCTCTCTAGCGGGCCCTCTCATATAATGTTTTATAGCGTCAGCTCACTAGCGGGCCTTCGCATATAATGTTTAGGATGGTCAGCTCCGCAGCAGACCCTCACCCATAATGTTTTAGATGGTCGGCTCAGCGCACGTTTCCCTCTTAATCATGGCCCCAGTTCAGAAAAATCGAGGACATTTTTGGGAGAATTTGCCTCTGCACACGTTTCCCTCTTAATCATGGCCCCAGTTCAGAAAAATCGAGGAAATTTTTTGCAGAATTTGCCTCTGCGCACGTTTCCCTCTTAATCATGGCCCCAGTTCAGAAAAATCGAGGAAATTTTTTGCAGAATTTGCCTCTGCGCACGTTTCCCTCTTAATCATGGCCCCAGTTCCGAAAAATCCCATAAATAACTTGTTATAGTTTTGTAGCAGAGAAGAAGATAAGTTGAATGGCATAACCCCTATCTCTCAAACCGCTATGGTTTGAGAGATATAGGCATTGAAAAGTCCCCCCTCCGTCCAATTCTCCTGATGTAAAGTTGTACTACTCGAGGAGGCTCTGCAGCAGAGCCGAAATCGCGTTATTGCAAACTAATTACTTCATTGGAAAGGTCTACAAAGCGTGCTTGCAAACGAGAGCCACACACTGACGTCAGGAGAAGGGGAGGGGGGAACTTTCATTGCCTAAATCTCTCAAAACATAGCGGTTTGAGAGATAGGGTTTGTGTTTCAGCTTAATTTATTCTCCTCTACAAAACTATAAAAAGTTTTTATGGGATATTACTGTCCCTTTAATTAACAAAAACACAATGGTGGTTATGCACTAAGATGTGATAAAATGGTGATAAAGATAAAGATGACTTCTCCAGTAATATCACTTCTCCAGTTCCTATGTTCTTCTATGGACCCTATGAAGCAAAATTTTTCCAACTTTGGAGATGTTAGTGAATAGGCTCTGTAGAATAACATAGAAACTGGAGAAGTGACATCACTGGAGAAGTTATCTCCACTTTATCACCTCTTTATCACGCCTTAGTGCATAACCCTTAAAGTCTTTTACACTCCTCTGGCACTCAAAAGGTTACAGAAATAGTAACACTTAATATATACTAAAATGTAAATTGTAAGGTTTATCATCCTGAGTACAACAAAGGTACTCCCACCGCTGAGATGCATTTTAGTCAAAAGTTACTGCAGCCCAAACTTGAATTATTTATGTGCAGTATCTCAATGGTATCCACCTCCACAACCAGTGTCCACCTCCACACCTTGTGTCCACACCATGTATCCACCTCCACACCCAGTGTCCACCTCCACACCCTGTGTTCACACCATGTATCCACCTCCACACCCAGTGTCGACCTCCACAACCACTGTCCACCTCCACAATATAAGCAGAAAACATAGAAAAGCAAAGACTATAATATACCAGTCGAGTCCACACTCGTAGCACTCCTGATTCTGCAGCTGCCTGGCCTCCTCCTTGTGACTTGACACGCTCTGTTCCTCTCAGGCAACATAACACCACCGTGCCTCAGAACAGTCACAACCACTGAGAGAGGAGGACTATCAAGCACTCCTCTCTCATTGGCTGCAGTGAGACAATCTAGACTAGGAAGCCAGGAAAGGAGAAAATGATAGAGTCTAGAGAGGGAGGCGGCCCAGGGCACATCTAGCCGTCCAACTCTATCATCATACTTTTAAATATTATTGTCGCGGTGCTTGCGCAGAGCTTTGCCACGGCGCTTCTACGCAACTAATTAATAAAAACGGGACAAAATTACAAAATGACGGGACGGTCCTGAAACATTAAAAAAACGGGACTGCCCCGTTCAAAACATACATAATCAGCCTATTTAGACCCAAATCCCTCTGTCCCTCTTTCCCTTACTGGTGTCCCTGTGTTTAGGAGATCAGACTGTGTGGTGTGTATATAAGTGTATCACCCTGGTGTCCCTGTGTTTAGGAGATCAGACTGTATGGTGTGTATATCAGTGTAACACCCTGGTGTCCCTGTGTTTAGGAGATCAGACTGTATGGTGTGTATATCAGTGTATCACCCTGGTGTCCCTGTGGTTAGGAGATCAGACTGTGTGGTGTGTATATAAGTGTATCACCCTGGTGTCCCTGTGTTTAGGAGATCAGACTTTGTGGTGTGTATATAAGTGTATCACCCTGCTGTCCCTGTGTTTAGGAGATCAGACTGTGTGGTGTGTATTTAAGTGTATCACCCTGGTGTCCCTGTGTTTAGGAGATCAGAGTGAGTGGTGTATATGTAAGTGTATTACCCTGGTGTCTCTGTGTTTAGGAGATCAGTCTGTGTGCTGTGTATAGAAGCGTATCACCCTGATGTCCCTCTGTTTAGGAGATCAGACTGTGTGGTGTGTGTATATAAGTGTATCACCCTGGTGTCCCTGTGTTTAGGAGATCAGACTGTGTGTTGTGTATAGAAGTGTATCACCCTGGTGTCCCTGTGTTTAGGAGATCAGACTGTGTGATGTGTATATCAGTGTATCACCCTGGTGTCCCTGTGTTTAGGAGATCAGACTGTGTGGTATGTATATAAGTGTATCACCCTGGTGTCCCTGTGTTTAGGAGATCAGTCTGTGTGGTGTGTATATAAGGGGGACACCCCGGTGTCCCCCTGTTTAGGATATCAGACTGTGTGGAGTGTATATAAGTTCATCACCCTGGTGTCCCTGTGTTTAGAAGATCAGACTATGTTGTGTATATAAGTGTATCACCCTGGTGTCCCCGTGTTTAGGATATCAGACTGTGTTGTGTATATAAGTGTATCACCCTGGTGTACCAGTGTTAAGGAGATCAGACAGTGTGGTGTGTATATAAGTGTATCACCCCGGTGTCCCTCTGTTTAGGAGATCAGACTGAGTGGTGTGTATATAAGTGTATCACACTGGTGTCCCTGTGTTTAGGAGATCAGACTGTGTGCTGTGTATATAAGTGTATCACCCTGGTGTCCCTCTATTTAGGAGATCAGACTGTGTGATGTGTATATAAGTGTATGACCTTGGTGTCCCTCTGTTTAGGAGATCAGAGTGTGTGGTGTGTATATAAGTGTATCACCCTGGTGTCCCTCTGTTTAGGAGATCAGACTGAGTGGTGTATATATAAGTGTATCACACTGGTGTCCCTGTGTTTAGGAGATCAGACTGTGTGGTGTGTATATAAGTGTATCACCCTGGTGTCCCAGTGTTTAGGACATCAGACTGTGTTGTGTAAATAAGTGTATCACCCTGGTGTCCCTGTGTTTAGGAGATCAGACAGTGTGGTGTGTATATAAGTGTATCACCCTGGTGTACCAGTGTTTAGGAGATCAGACTGTGTTGTGTGTATATAAGTGTATCACCCTGGTGTCCCCGTGTTTAGGACATCAGACTGTGTTGTGTAAATAAGTGTATCACCCTGGTGTCCCTGTGTTTAGGAGATCAGACAGTGTGGTGTGTATATAAGTGTATCACCCTGGTGTCCCTGTGTTTAGGACATCAGACTGTTATAGACTCTATGTGTGTTGACGCTGAGTTGTCTTGGGCCGTCATACCAGTTTTCTCCCTCCTGAAGGCAACTACAGATGGGTAGTTGGGCCGGGAAAACTGGAATTCAGGATCCATGAATGGGGGTCATAGGGGACACTTTACACCATTCATAAATAAAGAAACAGGATGCCCTTGTAGTCCAAATTGACTAACACTTTATTTTGGGGACTTATACAGTAAGCACACAAAAGGAGCAAAGGGACACCAAACACGATTCAATCTTGCCACTCTGATTTCCAGCCAATGAGGATCAGAGCAACAAAGGACAGGTGATCAATCCAGGCCCGGGCTATTGTATTCGTACTTTGGTCGAATTACCCGGGCCAGACAGACTAATCCCATCTTGTTGCATCAGATCTCCAGCCAATGGGAACCGGAGCTACAAGATGGAGACTCTCGTTGTGGCATTGCTCGACAAGAGGTGACCAATGAGAGCAGCGCCTACCTGTGGAACTCAGAGTAAAACACCGATGTTACACACTGTAACATGGACAGGTAGACAACCAACTAGAGAGCCACCTACCTGTCAAACAAACAATTACACATCAACATTACATGGTTAAACATCATCATTATATTTACCCATAGAACGGTAGGCAACAAATCAGAAGGCCACCTACATACTACAACCTGGTAGGCCGCCTACTCTCTACATGCTCTGCCGGTCGGCTCAAAAGGGACTGACAGCGCAGGCGCACGGACGTCACTGTGATGAGATGTCCGTGCTTCCTGCTCCTGTGACCGTCAGAAAAAGGCAAAAATCTTTTGAACCGGGTAATATTTCTGGCGACTAGCGCTACTAAGCAGCTAGTCGCCAGATAAAGACTGATTTAAGGTAAAGTTGTTGCGGGGTGGTAGTTCCCCTTTAAGCCAAATAGGAATGGAAGACAGCAGGGAATAAAAATTAGCTTTTATTTCCCCACAAAAATAATAGAAGCAGTGAACAGATAATAAAAAGTGTATTTGTGATTTTTGTTACTGCCAGGCAAAAACTAAATCCGGCATACCTCTTTTCTCATGCTCATGAGCACCCCTCCGCAGCATACTAGCTGATAAAAGAATCAGTAGATATCAAACAATAAACACCAGTAGATCAGCCAGCCCAGGGATGGGGTCATTAAAAATGGCCGATCTGTTCAAAATGGAGGTAGAGTTGCACAGAGCTGCACAACAATTATTGTTGATAGAAAGTTACATAACATCAGATTACAGGCCGTATGTTGAAAAACGAAGTAGAAAAATAGCTTTCTCCGTTTTTAACAACATTTTATTGTACGTTGTCGTAGTCTTCGTATATATTTTCAAAGAATGTCGTTTGTTATAGAAAATATGTTGTTTTTTCTTTGAAGTACGATTTCTGACTGGAAATGTCGTAAAAAACGACAAAGATGTAGGGCAAATGCTATTGTGAGTAGTGACAAGAATATTGGTATGTTAAAAGTGTTCATTTTGTAGATAGCAATTAAGATTATTCATATAAATAAGATTTTAGAATAAAATATTATAATTTAGCATTTTTAAAGAGTGTTAAAATGTATAATAACTATTTTAATGATTATTATAAATATACCTGGCTATTAATTTTTTATCAGAAGATACATATTTATTTCCCTGTCAAATGTTTTCCAGATTCATATCTCTACATTTTACTACACTTTTTAACGGATGTAAAATGTTTGTACTTTTTACGACATTTTTTTTCCATTGAAACCGACATATTTGCATTGCCACTATACAACACTGGGAGGATATTTAAGTCACGCCCTTGCCCCGCCCTTTTCATGTTATTCATGCATACAATTACTTATTTTTGTCATTCTTACAACATTTTTTTAATGTTATTCCGTTTAACATACGACCCTAAAAGTCCTCACAAGAATTTGTCTGGGTTTACAGAGCATGCAAACTAGGGGGGGAAAAATTAGCGAATGTTTGCTCATTTTTTAGCGAATGCTTTAAAAAAGTGGGTGTGGCTACAATGTCTGCCATTTTGTGAGAAAATTAGCAAATGCACCTAATTCAGCAAAGCAATTAGCACATATTTTCATACATCTGGTTAACTTTGCCATTAAATTAGGAGCATTCGTGAACTTTGCTGTTAATTTAGGAACATGTGGTATTCAGGATCATGGTGTTAAAGGGATAGTAATGTTTCATAATAAAAGCAGCTCTAATTAATCATTATAGTATTTGGACTTTGGAGAGTGTTATTTCAGTTCTGTCAGAGTTGTAGTTCAAGAGTAATTCAATGACAAAGTATCCCGCTCCCGCCCCTTTTACTGATATAACACTGCTCAGCCAGAGCAGGGAGGTGCCCAGGTAGACTGCAGAGAGGGACAATCATCAATTAAGATAAGGGAAAAACCTGAAAATCTTGTCAAGGGGGATAGGGCTTTCATTGTTCTCATAGGAAGAAGACTGTCCCCTGCTGTTATCTGTCTGGTCTATGGACTGGATTCCACATGTGAGAAGAGATGGCTTACACTATGTAAAAGGGGCGGGAGGGGAAACTTTGCTTGTGAATATCTCTCAAACCATAAAGGTTTGAGAGATAAGACATATTCTTCATGTTTTTTTAATGCCTACAAAGTAAAATAAAGTTAAAACGAAGTATTACTATCTCTTTAATAGGTTTCTTGCATAAAACGTGAGAAATCGCAAATAGCACATAAATCTATGGCTTTTATAAAATAGCGAATGCTCCACTTTCTTGCATTCCTCCCTTAGTTACAAGCCCTAAAAAAAGAGATTTTTCAGCTGATCAGAAAATCTACCAGCAGTTCAAAAATATAATTAAGACTGCATACATGTTCACAAATTCCAGCACTTTCTGAAAGCAAAACAAACAAGAACCCTTGACCCTGATGCGTGTTTTGCTAGTGACTTCTCCAAGAAAGCAAATGATTGATGTGCTTGTAAATAAACCAGTTCATATATGCTATCGCCCGATCGCCTGGAAGAAGGGGTTCGTCTTCTTAGTACCTCAGCCATAAAACATCAGATTAAAAGTGGAACTGTCACCAAATACTACCCCCCCGGCAATCAATTTCTTATATAGTAAATAAATAGGCCAGTTTTACCTAATATAGTATTTCAGTGTAGGTGAAACTCTAAGCCAAATGTTGAGCCGAGACGAGGGAGAGCGCACCCATTAGTCCTCCATCTAAGTTGAAGTGCCACACTCTCCCCGTTATTTGCCTTCCCTTTTTCCTCCAGTAGTCTGTCTTGTCACAGTATTGCGGCCGGCGCCTTCTTCCTGCTTGTCTGTCTCTCTCTTCCCCGCGGCGGCAGTTGTCTTTGGTTCCGGCTCGCCTTGTAAGCCTCACATGCACAGGACGCCTCTGTCCGGTCCGGCGCGTCATTGGGCTGTGGCCTCCTATCACGCACGGCTCCTGGGTGAGCCCCCCTCCTGTCCTCTCCTCATTGGCTCCTCTCAGTATTTGAATGGGCTGCCCCAGGCTGAGGGTGCCCGTTCCACGAGCTCAGTAGCATTTGTTATTTGTGATTCACTCCTGGCTCTGACCCCTGGCTTTACCTGACTACAGCTGATCTCCACTCCTGGCTCTGACCCCTGGCTTTACCTGACTACGACTGGTCTCCGGTCCTTGGCTCTTCACCACCAGTTAGGCCTATTGCTCTTGCCTATCCCTCTTTGCTTGGTATCCAGCTTGTCCCGTCGGCCTGGTTCTCAATGGTTCCCAGGTACTCCCATCCAGGTTGCACCCCAGCTCAACTGGAGTGGAACAATCTGGTTTCGCAACCAGCACCTCTAACCAGCTACGGCTGCAGCAAGGGAGTACCTGGCACTCCGTCACAGCTCTCAAGCCTTGCACCCAAGCAATGCACGCTAGCATCCGAACCAGAGTCAGCACCACACGGATCCTTACCTTCCGTGTGCATGACATGTCTAAACAGCAGCCTGCAGGCAGCATCAATGTGAAGGAACAAGCCAGGCAATAAATACACTGCAAAAAGCAACTTCCTGTGCTTATCAGTGCAGGACATTGCTGTTTACAGTATATTCATTGCCCGGCTTGCTCCTAGATGCTGCCTGCAGGTGGCTGTTTAGACAGACTACTGGAGGAAAAGAGGAAGGTGGTAGGTGGACATACATGTCCATAATTGGTGCTGCCGTGCCGAAGCCATGCTGCATGCAGGATGCATGAAGTTAATTTTTACAGAATACAAAGTAATGAAAATTTTCTTTGCTTCCATTTTCATATGGGAGCAACATGTCATTGTCAAAGCAATCCATTTGCAATATAGGAATTAAGTGAAAATACCTATTCAATCAAATGAGAATTTAACCCTTTGAATGCTAGAGTGGTGCTGGAGACCCCTTAAGCATTCACATGGTTAAAAACCAATATAAATTTGTTGAAGTTTCATGTCATTTCATGACATGCAGAATCCTCAGTTGTCCTTCCCATCTGTGAACATTCCACCCAGCAAAATTCCCCTCTTGTTTAATTCATACATAAACACAGAGACATTGATATGGGAAAAATGGCCACAACCTTTTATTTCCAATAAATAAATAAATAAATAAATAAATAAATAAAGAGGACCTCGCCAGTACTACATATACTGAAGAATAAATTCCATAACCAGCATTCAATGAGAGTACCCTACTATGCTGTGCCACCCTCCTTTGAATATTTCCACTGCTGCTGACACCAGATGAGGGCAGCACTGATAAGAGTGGATAAAAACATGCAGTAATCTAGCACAGGCAGTAGTAGTAGCATCTCTCCCAATCATTCTATCTTTTATAAGCGGGGGATACCCTCCTTTCTCACCCCGTCAAACTGATCTTACATGCATTTCTCTGGCAAGGTCATCCCGCCATAATGAGATCATTGAACACCTTCAATGGTCTTGTCCCCACCAAGCACATGAAACCCAGTCCTCACCCTGACCAACTATTAAACTTGCACTCAACCTTCAAAAACTACAGGTGATGCAGAATAACTTATATAATTATTCCATTCATCCCCCCCCCCCCTTAAAATTGGCTATTTTAAATAGTGTCTACATCTTCCAGTGCCTATGCCCTTGGGCGCAACCAAAGATATCCCGCACCAGGTGCTTAGTGGAAGTGATAACTAGTCTCCATCCAGACTAAGCAGGCTCTTGTCAATCCAGCTTTAATTTTACTCAGTCACTTCTTTAATTTGATTTATTTATTTATTTTTTATAAATATATGCACAAACTTAGTCATAGAAACATGCCCCTAGGGTTAAAATAAATTAAGGACTGCAGAAAAGGGACCCTACACCCATTCTATCACTCTGTACAGCACTAGCATCTCTCGGGATCGTCTGAACCAACCAATCATAAAAACCAACAGAGACCAAAAGAGTTATAAAAACAAACATATAGATTCATTACATTGCATTAAAAAGTTGTTGTTTTTTTTTTTTTTGTAAACATAATTGTAAATCATGTTATTATGAGCCACAAATCCACAATAGCAGGTAGTAACATAAAACAAAATGTAAAGTTGTCCACCACCAAGTACCAGAGACCGTGCCCTTAGAGAAAACATGCGACTATCAGCCGCATATTCACCGTAGCGGGTAGTGAGGTAAAGACAAAATGGTCATGTTGTCACCTCCGTGCATTGCTTGTGGTACTACCAGCCACATATCCACGTTAGTTGGTAGCCATGTAAAACCAAAATCGGAATGTTCGCCACCACCGCCTTCCTGGGACCCCGTGCCCTCAGAGAGACAAAAATTTCCGGGAACCATGCCCGTGGAAAAGATGTTATGGTTGGCAAGCAAGACAAGGAGGCAGACAGTATTTTTATTAGAAATACATAAACAGTAATACAAATAACAAATAACACACAGAGGGTGATCAAAGAGGCAAGCACTGTATCAGGCCGGTAAAAAATTGGCTTCTATCCAATGTTAAGTCTATGGAGGGAATGCCATGGCCGGTATTTTTTTGAATAAAAGCTGGCAACCTTAAGAACATCCCACAGCAAGCTATTCTGCCACATCAAGCTATTCCATGCTACACATACTAGCGTTCTTATCAGTGAGCTGCACAACACAAGAACACTATATAAAAACCACAGCCTGCTTCTCAATATAACCAAATCCATGTACAACAGAAGAAAACTTCAATATCACCAGGCATTGTACACCAAAAAAAAACACCTAAGCAGAGTAATGCACATGACACACTCAGTATCAGCTTAAATTTATCACAGAATAAAACCCAAATCCAGACATACACCACAGAATACCAAAAACGGCATGCAGTTCACACACAGTAAAACCAAAACAGCAAGCCGAAATCCCAATAGCAAAGAATATCAGCACAGAATATCACCAACAAGAGACACAACAGAAATCACCAGAATGTCAAACAACCTGTATAATTCTATATCCCCCAGATAAATCAGTGTATAAACATATTGCAGTTAAAACCCATATTTATATTTTTTATATCTATGTGCTAAGCAAAGCTTAGAGATGTTACCACAAGTTCAGGCCCAGGAAGACTGAAGTATCTTCACTTCCTCTAAGACAATTCCTGCTATGGCTCCACTCCACACAGCCAGAAGGCTTCTTACTTAACCCTTTGTTTCCCAAATCCATGCGTAGTTGCTTTTTCAGTTATAACCCACTAATCTTAATCTATACGACCTGGTTACAGGACATTCGATCTGCTGTCATGTGCCCTTACACTTATGGCTCCTGGGCTTACTTTTGGCTTGCTCACTTTAGTTTGCTCCCCTTTAGTTTGATGTGTATGGCCCCAAATCCTGATAATGCCAGTTAAGAAACTATGGGGGGATATATAAAAGTGGAGGAAAGCAAAAAGACCAGTGTCTTTAATAGTTATAAATGAATAAAGGCACTTTAGGAGGGCTGTACGCCATGTGGTAGTATAATGACAATTTTAAAACGGGCGCATTGAAATTTATAAAGAAATGCCGCTATTTGCGTCAATTTTGCCCAGAATTTTCACCAAAATCTTAATGTCATGTATACAATGTCCTTTACCTTTCCAGGAGTTTATTTTATTTTATTTATAAAATGTTTTACCAGGAAGAATACATTGAGATTCCTCTCGTTTTCAAGTATGTCCTGGATAATCTTAACCCTTAAGATATATCCAAAGCATTGCAATGCAATGCATTGGATACCTCTCTGGCACTCAAAGGGTTAAATCATTTATTCATCAGCCCTGATGTTCTCTCCAGATGCCATGACCTAAGGACAGTTCTTTAAAAAGTACTAAGAATAGTTTTTTTTATCAATCTTCCCCAATGGAACTAAAATGCCAATTATATTAATCACCTGTCTCTAAGTACCTGAATTGCGCAGCAAAGCACAAGTTAATGATCCATTCCCATACCATAACTTCCCAGCTAGTTATATCAGTGGCAAACCACTAAAGTGACCTTGCCATATGCTCAATCATCAATTTCATCTAGATAATTCATTCCCACCCAGCCTGCATTTGTGTGGGCTGCGATAATAGCCATGATATTATAGTGTATGATTCACTCCAGGAAGAGTAAAAAGGATCAGTTTCATAGATGTTTGCATTGGATTTTACAATTTCCAAGAAAGAAAAATGCCTTTTAGTGTCATTTTTTCTCCTTCCCTGCTTCATTTCTTTGATTTAACTCAAGGGCACCTCAAGGACAATTTATCAAGCTGTCCCTCCACTCATTCCCTCACATCCCCTGGGATCATTAGGATATGCAGCAGCATCCACCCTAACCTGGGAGTGTTTTAATTTTGATGTTAAAGGGATAGTAATACTTAATAATTACTAACCCCTGTATTAAAGTCATATTAAAAAGAAATGTATTCCCCCCAGTGTCATTTCTCAAACCTTTATGGTTTGAGAGATAATCGCTCCTAAAGTTCCCCTCTCCCTCCCCCTTCCCCGAAGTCAGCGTTCTAGCTGACTGCAGGGAAGCCTGTCATACGACCGTCAGGCAGCTCTGCAGCAGATCCGAGATAGCGTTAATAAAAAAGAAATATTTCACTGAAATGGTCTTCTAAGTGTGCTTGGTTTGCAAGCACACGTAGAAGACCGTTTTAGTGAAAGATTTTTTTTTTTATTAACGAGATCTTGGCTCTGTTGCAGAGCCGCCTGATGATTGTAAGACCAGATTTCCCTTCAGTCAGCTACAACGCTGACTTCGGGGAAAGGGGAGGGAGGGGGAACTTTAGGAGCGATTATCTCTCAAACCATAAAGGTTTGAGAGATGACACTGGGGGGAATACATTTCTTGTTAATATGACTTTAATACAGGGGTTAGTAATTATTAAGTATTACTATCCCTTTAACTTCTAACACTGAACACAAATGCTAAAGATGTGAACAGACTTGGTATGACTCAAATGTAATGTGTCTCAGTCCGAAATCCAGATTTAAAAAAAGGCAGAATGTAAAAATGTGATAATCAATGCTATTACTTTTGCAATGTGTTGGTTACCCCTCTGGCACTGAAAGTGTTAAATGGTAATTATACCTTAGATATAAAAAAAAAGCATAGAAATTCTGGGCATTGAATGCTTCTGCAATGAGGCCTCTCTTGGGATCAAGGGGTTAAAAAGCCTAATTTATATCATTCATACATTGTGAATGCCAGAATATGCTATTTCAAAAAAGGACAGTTCCTTCAAAATATCCTGTGTGTTCACTGATTAGAATGACTGTTTTTCTGTTCTTTGTTGCATTAGTGTGATGAGGGAGGATTTTTTTACCCTCCTCTTAGTGTATTCTGTGCACGTGATTGCAAACTGTGTTTCAGATGGGTGTGTTACCTTTGATTATTGGACTGTTATACGGGACTTTCTGCTACACAGAGTAGAGGATGCGTGAACACTTGGGGCTTGATTCTATTACCCATGGTAAAATAAAAAACTGGCAACCATGGTTTTGAAAGCACAGTTTGGTATTCTACTATCTGCGGGGTCAAAAACCACGACACACAGAAATGGCCAACAGACTCAAAATTTGCACCCATTGGACACAACGTAAAAATAGTTGAATAAGGTATTCTGTTGCAGGAGGTGGCTTCAATGCATGTAAAGGAACACACTTTGTATTGCAAAAAAATGTGCCATAAAAAGCAGGCCCGGAGTCCCTTAAAGGGATAGTAATACTTCGTTTTATCTTTATTTTATTTTGTAGGCATTAAAAAAACATGAAGAACGATATAAGTCTTATGTCTCAAACCTTTATGGTTTGAGAGACATTCACAAGCAAAGTTTCCCCTCCCGCCCCTTTTACCTAGTGTAAGCCATCTCTTCTCAGATGTGGAATCTGGTTGTAAGACCAGGCAGATAACAGAAGGGGACAATCTTCTTCCTATGAGAACAATGAAGGCCCTGTCCCCCTTGTCAAGTTTTTCAGGTTTTTCCCTTATCTTAATTGAAGATTGTCCCTCTCTGCAGTCTACCTGGGCACCTCCCTTCTGCTCTGGCTGAGCAGTGGTACATCAGTAAAAGGGGCGGGAGGGGGATACTTTGTCATTGAATTACTCTTGAACTACAACTCTGACAGAATTGAAATAACACTCTCCAAAGTCCAAATACTATGATGATTAATTAGAGCTGCTTTTATTATAAAACATTACTATCCCTTTAATGTGTGGTGAAAACCACTGGTGTGTATTAGAACAGTGCTTTCCTACATACACAAGAGAATAAAAACAAAAGAATATTAAACCTATGAGTGTCAGTGGGGAATGTAACGCATTCCACAGAACTGCATACTCCACTGGCACTCACAGGGTTAATCTCCCTATAGTTAACACATCCTCTGAAAAGAAAACACTTACGTGTAATCCTAATGTCCAGTGGGGTCTTCCACACCCTGGTCAGCTGCTGTCTGTCTTCTTCTCTAATCTTCTCTGTTCCATCTTCTTGTTTCTGTAATTATTTTTTTCTTCTTTTTTCTAATCTCCTTGTTTCCAAATTTGTAGTGAATAAAAAAAAAATACATGCCCCAAATATATGATTGTGTTAACCCTTTGAGTGGCAGAGGGGTACACCCTCTGGCACTCAAAAGGTTAAATGCATGCTGGCATATTATGTCTAAATGAGATGTAGCCATTTCTTTCCCAAAAAACAAGTCAGGTATTCCTTGTGTTCCAAAAATAAAGGCACCCTTCATACCTATTAGCCATTATCTGAGTTAGAATGAGGGAATTTTGAGCAGACTGGCTTTTATATGGCCAGTGTCTGTTCAAAATGGTTTCCACATTACAAGGGTGCTTTCGTACATCCCAGCCAATCAGCTTCTAGCAGGGGGGATGCTGTAACCCTCTAGAAGTCGATTGGCTGGGAAGTGTGTAAGCACACATACCAGCCATTTGTAGCATGGTAACCATTTTGAACAGAGTGAATAAACTCGTTGGATGCCTTGGTTTTTGGGACACAAAAAATGCCTGACTCGGTTTTTGGGAAAGGAATGGCTACATCTTATTTAGACATAATATGCCAGCATGCATTTAACCCTTTGAGTGACAGAAGGGTACTCCTCCGGCATTCAGAGGGTTAATACAAGCATATCTTTGAGGCATATTTTTATGCATCTTTCACTGAGCTTGTTTTTATTTACAACTACAGATTTGGAAACAAGAAGAATATTGGAAGAAAGAAGAGAAGACGATCAGATTACAGAAACTAGAAGACAGAAGAGAGAGGATTGAAGAAGACAGACAGTGGATGACAGGTAAGTGTTATAGTTCTGGGTGTTAGGATAGTGTTAAGGCTAGTATTGTTTACGTGTCATGTTAGGGATAGTGAAGGGTTAGTGTTTGGTAGGTGGGGGAAGGGTGACTGTGTTTTTGGCTATTTTCCTTTGATTTTGCAACAACTCACGCTATTTAGCATGCGTTGTGGGAACAAAAAGCTGCAAAGAGCGTTTGCCACAATGTGAGTTTTGGCCAACAACGCTCATTTCAGTGGAAGGTGGTCAACTAGTAGAATTCTGATGGTACAACTGTGTGTATGCCGCCCAGAACTCTTTTGGCCCCTACCGATGCTTTTAGCTCCAGGAATAGAATCAAGCCCCGGGAGCCATATGTATAAAGATAAAGCAGAGAAATTCTAGAGCAAACTAACTGCACCACTGGGGACAAATAAGCTAGCATTAAAGGGGTTTTAAACCAAAAAGAAACTTGGTGAATTTTAATGTGTCCCTCACTGCCTTTATATGACCAAATGTCAGATTCATTGTATTCCTGTCAGTAGATTTTTCATCAAGCTTCTTATTTGATTTTTGAGACAACAATATACAAAACATAAAATAAAACATTTTTGCTATATTCATATACATTTTTGAGGATATAACCATACCTCTGGATCTGCCCCATAGTCTCAGTTTTTCAGACTGAATTACCAAGGGCAGAGCCTGATTCTCCCATTTGGTTAGTTTAATGGGATCTTCACCAACGTTCCTACGCATTTGCCTACTTCCCAACCCATTGGAGCAAACACCCCCGTCAACATTCCAACACCGCTCACCCTAATTGGGTCCACCCCCATTATTATGCAAATTGCATATTTAGCATGCAAAATGTTAAAGAAACAGTACAAATATATCATGCAAAAAAATGTTTAATTCAAAGTCATGACGCTATTACTCACATTGCATGGAGAAAGGTAGTAGTTAGTTTTCACCTCTCCCATATAATGCAATATAATAACTGTAAGGACACGTTAGGGCACGAAAAATAGGTGATAAAGTTAGCGATATCTTAGTGTGTTGACTTCATAGAATAACACAGGACTTGGAAAGTTTAAAACACTGGAGAAATTATCTCCACTTTATCACCTATTTATCATGCCTTAGTGCATCCCCCCTCGGTCAACTGACTGGGTACTAGGTAAATGAATTGTCTGGACACCATATAGCACTGTTAATATTTAAAAAAGCAACAGTTTGAACCCTAATAAATTTGGAATAAAGCATCTCTATGCAGTGGGCATATCTTTGTGTTATGCAAGAAACAATGCCCTTCAAAATTATTGGAAAAGATTTTTATATATAAAAAATAAATTAGAATAGATTTTTTAAAAGATAATCAAAGGTGGAAAAGTAGGAGGTATATAAGGGGTCAAATGAAATAGAATCATGTTGAATGGTGCATGGTGTAGGAGTTATTACTTATCGGTGTACATTATAACCAAGATTTTAGAGGAAAACAAGAGTGCCTATGTATAGTACACCCTTGTTTTCCCATGTGACACACAAAAAAAATGCCCATTGTCACACTGCTTCCCTCCCTCCCTGTTTACCCATATTCTCCACCTCTGTAGTCCGTGCAAACTCCTCAGCCTGACAGTGTCCCAGCAGGGAGCTATGCGCATTGCATCTATAGTATTGCTGCAAGGACCTTGTGGCCCTCACAAGACATTACCGTTGGCTACAAAGTAGCGGTCCTGACAGAGCCATGCTGGAACGGGCAACAGATGCAAGCATGCTGCTCGCTGGGACCCTGTGAGGCTGAGGAAATCAGACGGACTACAGAGGAGGAGGATATGGGTAAGCGGGGAGGGAGGGAAGCAGTGCAGCAGTGGGCAATTGTTTTTATACATTTTTTTCCTTTGTGTGTAATATGCACCCCCCACTTCACATAAGGTGAAGAGGGGCAAAACTGTGCGTATTATAAGCGAGATTTTACGGTAAGCCTCTTTTAATTTGTTTAACCCTTTGAGTGCCAGAGGGGTACACAACGTATTGCAAAGCACTCTGGCACTCAAAGAGTTAAAAGTATGATTCACCTAGGTAGGTGTCCTTCATACAGCAGTCAGGTATAACTTTATACTTTATTTGCGTTTGAACTTTGCTGTGATGTTTAGCTGAAGTATTCCATTTCACAATTGACTCATTTTCTTGTTTTGCACTGATGAATACGGGTAAGTACAGACAACACAAGGCACAATACAAAAAAAAGTATGCATGGATTTACTCGCCTCTTGAAGGGCATCTGCCTAGGTAAGTCCTTCGCCTAAAGGCATAGTAACGTTAAAAGTGGAACTACCACCCAACACAATCTTTAGCTTCACTAAGTCCCCATCTGGCGACTAGCTGCTTAGTAGCGCTAGTCACCAGAATAATTACCTTATTTAATAGATTTATGCTCTCTTCCCCAGCTGACAGGCAGGATGGAGCGCGGACACCTTGCCATTGTGACGTCTGCACGCCTGCGCTGTCAGTCCCAGCCAGAGCCAAATGGCTCCTAGCAGCGCCTACTAGACCCGGCTAGGACTGACAGCAAAGGCGCAACGGACGTCAAAAAGGCAAGATGTTCGCGCTCCATCCTGCCTGTCAGCCGGGGAAGAGAGGAGAAATCTATTAAATAAGGTAATTCTGGCGGCTAGCGCTACTAAGCAGCTAGTCACCAGATGGGCACTTACTGAAGCTAAAGACTGTGTCGGGTGGTAGTTCTGCTTTAATATGTAAAAATATATAATGTATAGTTTATCCTCCTGAGTAAAACAGGGGTACTCCCACTGTTGAGAGTTATTGCAGCACAAACTTGAATTTTTTTAGGTGCAATCCTATATAATAATTCGCTAGGATGTTTGTCAGAAGCCGTCATGCACAGTAGAGACTGCCCGAACGCACAGAATGCTGGGAATTCTGAGCTGGGTGCATTCTGTGCTTTCAGGCAGTCTCTACAGTGATGACTGCTTAGGCAGCAGAACGCAGAGCAGGACCAGCCTCTTAACCCTTTGAGTGTCAGAGGGGTACGCAACACATTGCAAAGCAATGTGTTGCGTACCCCTCTGGCACTCAAATGATTAACATCACCTGGGCCTTGGCCCATGTACACGGGCTTTTACACTAGTATCTCACTAAACAGATGTTTTACAGTGGCGCTGTTGTTACACCATCCTATGGGAAGTTCCGGTCAGTTGACCATAAAATTCCATAGCATGGTGTAGAAACAGCGCCACTTTATCATTTCAGTCCATTGAGATATTGTATCTAAAAAAACTTATGTTTCAGTTGCAGTAACTTTAGAATAAAACACCTCTCAGGAGTGGGAGTACCCCTGTTTTTTTCACATGATAAACCCTATAACATAATATTAAGTGTTACTATACCTTTAAGCAAATTAAAGTGGACCTGTCACATAGCTTATTTACATTTATATATTGAGCTAATTAACCCATTAAGGACTAGACCCATTTCATTGGCTGAACTGGCACATGTGAGAGATCATGAGTACCGGCTCGCCGGGGGGATGACTGAAACTGAATGCTCCAATCAGCCTCCCAGCATGATCACAGCGGGCCTTCAGGTGTTCTGTGGTCATTTAACCCATAGTATGCCAGGACCATCCGTCACTGGTCCTTAAAGGACTGAAATATGTGTTGGTCCTGGTACGGCACTGGACATTAAAGGGTTAAGGCATAACATGCAGCCACTTATCACCTCCACTCATTAACATTCCCCAAATTCCTATTGGTTTAAATGGAGCTTTCTAAATCCTTGTGTTAACTCTATGGCAATCACGCAGTTAAAAGTCTCATTTAAATCAACAGAGGTTTTCGTTGGTCTCCCACAGTGCTGTTACACCAGGTAGTTCCTGAATAGGAGAGGAGATGCCCGCCAAATAAATGTGCCTGATGCCATCTATACCCTAACTCTGCAAGCCGTAAGTCTGACCAGTCACATGCCTATACCAGCTGCATTCGGGCATTGCTTTGCCTGAGGACAAATACACAGACAATAGTCTAAGACGCACTTGACCAATTTGTCTAGGTCGCAAGGCTAAACGTCTCACCTCCTGCCATTTGTCTCTAAGACACAGAAAACTCCAAACATGACACACATGATCTACTACTAACTTTAAAGCAGAACTATCATCAAAATGAAATTGCCCCCAAATTCTCATTACCACAGTGATAACCATACAATACTGTTATTCTGCTGATAAGTCCGGAAGTAGTAAGAAATAGAATTTTTTTCGGCAGGCATCAGTGGCAGGGATCTTGCTGTAAGCTCTCTCTGCGCCTGTGCAGTCAGTCCCTTCCTGTACCTTAACCCCTTCAGTGCCAGAGGCTCGGGCCATTTTCTGAACCCTGCAGGCCAGACACTTTTTCAACATTTTTGCTATCCTTCCGTTTAGGCTTGATTTCCTCTGGGGATTTTTAGTTAAATATGGAAAACTATATATTGTTTTTTTCAGAACGAATTGAGCTTTCTCGTGATACCTTACATGAAGAGAATTTTACATCGTGCAAAAAGCTATGATGTCATAATGACAAAAAAAAGTGAAAATTTACTCATTTTGCTAAAATCACATACTATGTATCAAAAACATTTACCTTGATTGAAAAAGTTTCAATTATTTGAAAAATCCCAGAGTCCCCCGAGTAAAAAAATACCAAATTTGTATAGTTTTACCTAAGTCCAAGGCTAGCGCAGAGCCCTAATCACCAGCAGCGCAAAATGACATTTTCAACTTTATAAACTAAAATGCACATTCTAGGGTTTTTGTGGTAAAACTACCCTAAAACAGTGGAATAACTATATAAAACTATATATTTCTGAAAAGTAGACAACCTGCCGCATCTAATGAGGGGTAACTTGCCTTCTTGCCCCAAGCCTGTGGTACCCAAATGCTTCCAGAAGGTGGCACTATAGGAAAAAAATGGCATTTTCTTACATTTCTGCCCCTTCAACTGTACTGAAATCTGTGAAAACCATGGCATTTACAACTGTATTCATTAGCTAGTGCTCTTGGGAGAAAAATTACACCCCATTGGTTTGGGTTCACCTACCACAGGGGATGCTAGAAGTGCAAAAAGACACCTACTACAACCTCTAAATTTTCTAACATTTTCTCAAACATTACTTGTCTATACAAAAATGGTTATAACAACTAGAGAATTAAAGAAAGGCTACACAAACCATACCATTTTGGAAAGAAGACAACCTGCCGCATCTAATGAGGGGTGAATTGCCTTCTTACCCCAAGCCTGTTGTGCCCAAATGCTTCCAGAAGGTGGCACTATAGGAAAAAAATGGCATTTTCTTACATTTCTGCCACTTCAACAGTACTGAAATCTGGGAAAACCATGGAATTTACAACTATATTGATTAGCTAGTACTCTTGGGAGAAAAATGACACCCCATTGGTATGGGTTCACCTACCACAGGGGATGCTAGAAGTGCAAAAAGACACCTACTACAACCTCTAAATTTTCTAACATTTTTTCAAACATTACTTGTCTATACAAAAATGGTTATAACAACTAGAGAAGTAAAGAAAGGCTACACAAACCATACCATTTTGGAAAGAAGACAACCTGCCGCATCTAATGAGGGGTGAATTGCCTTCTTACCCAAAGCCTGTTGTGCCCAAATGCTTCCAGAAGGTGGCACTATAGGAAAAAAATTGCATTTTCTTACATTTCTGCCCCTTCATCTGTATGGAAATCTGTGAAAACCATGGAATTTCCAACTGTATTCATTAGCTAGTGCTCTTAGGAGAAAAATGACACCTCATTGGTATGAGTTCCCCTACCTTAGTGGGCGCTACAAGTACCAAACTACACCTATTGCAACCACTAATTTTTCTAACATTTTCTCAAACATTACTTGTCTGTACAAAAATGGTTATAACAACTAGAGAAGTGAAGAAAGGCTACACAAACCATACCATTTTTGAAAGAAGACAACCTGCCGCATCTAATGAGGGGTGAATTGCCTTCTTACCCCAAGCCTGTTGTGCCCAAATGCTTCCAGAAGGTGGCACTATAGGAAAAAAATGGCATTTTCTTACATTTCTGCCCCTTCATCTGTATGGAAATCTGTGAAAACCATGGAATTTCCAACTGTATTCATTAGCTAGTGCTCTTAGGAGAAAAATGACACCTCATTGGTATGAGTTCCCCTACCTTAGTGGGCGCTACAAGTACCAAACTACACCTATTGCAACCACTAATTTTTCTAACATTTTCTCAAACATTACTTGTCTGTACAAAAATGGTTATAACAACTAGAGAAGTGAAGAAAGGCTACACAAACCATACCATTTTTGAAAGAAGACAACCTGCCGCATCTAATGAGGGGTGAATTGCCTTCTTCCCCCAAGCCTGTTGTGCCCAAATGCTTCCAGAAGGTGGCACTATAGGAAAAAAATGGCATTTTCTTACATTTCTGCCCCTTCATCTGTATGGAAATCTGTGAAAACCATGGAATTTCCAACTGTATTCATTAGCTAGTGCTCTTAGGAGAAAAATGACACCCCATTGGAATGAATCGACATACCTTAGGGGTGCCAGAAAAGCATAACTACACCTACCTGTTTGCTTCTTCGAAAATGGCTGCTTGTACTAAAATGTTCATAACTGTTAGAGAAATGACGGAAAGGTATAAAAGGTATACCATTTTGGAAAGTAGACATTCTCCCGCATCAAATGAGGGGTCACTTGCCTTTCTACCCCCTGGGCTGAAGTGCACAAATATTTCCAAAAGGTGGCGCTATGGGAATAAATACATGTTTTTTTTACATTTCCACCACTTCAAAGATACTAAAATCTTTGAAAACCATAACATTTCCTGCTGTATTCAGTACCTGCTACCAACATGAGAAAAATGGTAGCCCATTTGTGTGGCTTAACATACAATATGTGGGTGCTAGGAACACGTACGTAAACCTGACACTTTTGTTTCTTAAATTATCTTCTTGCACTAAAATGGTTATAACCATAATAGATATGCAGGAAAGGTAGAAAACAATGCCATTTTGGAAAGAAAACAACCTGACGCATCTAATGAGGGGTCACTTGCCTTCATACCCAAAGGCTGGCATGCACAAATGCTTCCAGGAGGTGGCGCTAATGAAAAAAAAAGGCATTTTCTTACATTTCTGCCCCTTCAAATGTATGGAGCTCTGTGAAAACCATGGAATTTTCAACTGCATTCGTTAGCTAAAGCTCTTAGGAGTCAAACGACACCCCATTGGTATGAGCTGAACTACCTTAGGGAGTGCTAGAAGTAGAAAACTACACCTACTACAAACTGATGTTTCTAACATTTTCTCAAACCTGACTTGCCTCTACGAAAATGGCTATAACACCTTCAGAAGTGAAGAAAAGGTAGATAAACTATACCATTTTGGAAAGAAGACAACATGCCGCATCTAATGAGGGGTCACTTGCCTTTTTACCCCTAAGTTAGTTGGCACAACTATTTCCAGAATGTGGTGCTACAGGAAAACAAACAAACATTTCTTTTACACTTCAGTCACTTCAAAGATACTAAAATGGTTCAATGGCATGGGATTTCCTAGGAGGACTTCTTGACAGCCTAAGAAAAATGGTACTCAACTGCTGTGGGTTGACATACCAATTTGAGTGACAGGAGTGTAGCTACCAGTGAAATAGGAATGGGAAAGCAAACAGTGTATGTGTGATTTTATGGCTAACAGATGAAAGAAGCTAGGGCGTCAGCCAGTGTATTCGCGGACCTGTGACTACCAGTGTAACAGTGTGGGAGGGTGAGGGATTAGGCAGTGTGTGTGGGTATGAGCAGAGGAGCAAGGATGGTGGAGATGGTGGGGCAGTGTCTGAGAGTGTGTATGGGAGATCTGTGACTACCAGTGTGCACTGTATGTCCCCCTCATACAAAGTTTGATTCCCAGCCTGAATCTAGTGCATACTGGTACTTTGAGTCTACCAATAGGCAGTGGAAACAGGCTGGGGGTCAGGCTGGGGAATGGGACTGCCAGTTGGCTGTGGAACCAGGCAGGGGAATACGGTACATGTGTATGTGTGGGGGGGGAATCGGAGGCATTTTTTGTGCATGCCACAAGGGTGCCCAATGCACTGCAAAGCAATGCGTTGGACCCTCTGTTGCACACAAAGAGTTGTTTTTTTTTAAATATTATTTTGTATTCATACCTCGTTGGGGAGGCGGTGTCAGGAACATTCCTGGTGTCCCCCATCCAGGTCTAAAAACAGAATAATAAAAAAAAAAAAAGTGTGTGTGTGTGTTACAGGGGGTCCAACGTATTGCAAAGCACTGCGTCAGACCCCCCCTGTGGCACGTGCATTTTTTGGGGCTTTTCCCCCAATATTTTTGTGTAGACCTCGTTGGGGGCATCAGAACCCATACAATGAGGTCTAAATAAAAAATAAAAGGGGAAAACAAAATAATCCTTTGGGTGCCACAGGGGTGTCCGGTGGATTGCAAAGCAATGCATTGGGCCCCTGTAGCACACAAAGGGTTAATTTTTTTATCGTTACTTTGTATTCAGATGGCCACCAAACAAGCTCTGATCACAAAGTAATGATAAAAAGTCCTGTGTGTGTGCCACAGGAAGGGGGTCTGCATTGAACCCCTATCCCAGTGGCACACACAGGGTTAAATTTTTTTTAATTTATTTTTTTTTATTATATACCTCATTGAGGGGCATCAGGACCCCCTGATCCCTCCCCAATGAGGTCTTAGTAAAAAAAAATATATATGTCCACAAACGGAGTGACCCTGTGAGTGCCACAAGGGTCTCCAGCGCATTGCAAAGCAATGCATTGGATCCTTGTGGCACTCAGAGGGTTAATTTTTTTTCTATCATTACTTGGTAATCAGAGCTTGTTGGGGGGCCATCAGGACCAATCCTGATGACCCCCCCCCCAACAATCTCTGATAACAAAGTAATGATAAAAGCCCTGTGTGTGCCGCAGAAGGGGGGCTGCATTGCCCCCCCCCCCCGTGGCACACACAGGGTTAATTTTTTTTTTATTTACTTTTTTTTATTATAGACCTCATTGAGGGGTATACAAACCCCCCTGATCCCCCCAATGAGGTCTTACAAAAAAAAAAAAAAAGTTATCAAAAAAAGTGTCCCTGTGAGTGCCACCGGGGTCTCCAGCGCATTGCAAAGCAATGCATTGGACC
The DNA here is from genome assembly GCA_037306005.1 of Rhinophrynus dorsalis. Classification (NCBI taxonomy): domain Eukaryota; kingdom Metazoa; phylum Chordata; class Amphibia; order Anura; family Rhinophrynidae; genus Rhinophrynus; species Rhinophrynus dorsalis. Next base: position 42,564,616 of record CM074722.1, read on the forward strand.
GTTGTGGCACTCAGAGGGTTAATTTTTTTTTTATCATTACTTTGTAATCAGAGCTTGTTGGGGGGCCATCAGGAGCAATCCTGATGGCCCCCCAACAATCTCTGGTAACAAAATAATGATAAAAGCCCTGTGTGTGCCACAGGAGGGGGGGGGTGCATTGGACCCCCACCTGTGGCACACACAGGGTTAAATTTTTTTTTTTTTTTTTTCTAATTATAGACCTCATTGAGGGGCATCAGGATCCCCCCTGATCCCCCCAATGAGGTCTTAAAAAAAAAAAAAAATCCCCCCCAAAGAATAGACCCTGTGAGTGCAACAGGGGTCTCCAGCACATTGCAAAGCAATGTGCTGGGACCCTGTGGCACTCACAGGGTTACTTTAATTTTATTATTTTTTTTATTTTTTTTTTTAAGACATTTCAGACCTCGTGGGGGACATCAGGACCCCTCCTGGTGTCTCCCCAGTCATTGATCTCCCAGCCGATAGGCTGGGAGATCAATGGTGCGACCGCAGGAGAGCAAGAGCTCTCCTGCCCTTCACTCCTACCACCGGTAGGAGTGAACAGGATCGGGGAAACTTCCCTAACGTCATCGGTGACCATGTCACCGATGACGTTTGGAGGATTCTCCCGGTCCCGCCCACTCCTACCCGGAAGTTCGGGTAGGAGAGAGGGGGAAGGAGAAACTTTGTTTCTCCTTTGTGTGTATTGATCTCCCAGCCCGATCGGCTGGGAGATCAATAACTGGGGAGGCATGAGGAGTGATCCTCATGCCTCCCCATGAGTGCCAGGGGCTTTTTTTTTTTAATGCGGCCACTGCATGCCGGTTATACCGGCTCATGCAGTGACCGCATTTCTCTCTTACGCCGTACGAGCGTGGCACAGCAGGTACAGCTGTGTCCACTCGTACGGCGTAAGTAGCTGGCACTCTAGGGGTTAAAGGGATAGTAATACTTAAAATGTAAAAAAAAATATGTTGTAGGGTTTATCCCCCTGAGTAAAACAAGGGCACTCCCACTGCTGAAAGGTGTTTCATTCAAAAGTTATTAATTTTCAAAGTTGAATTTTTTAGGTGCAATATCACAGTGGCCTGAAATTGTACAGTGGCGCTGTTGCTACACGATCCTATGGACAGCTCTGGTCAGTTGACCATAAATCTCCATAGGATGGTGTAGCAACAGCGCCATTGTACAATTTCTGGCCACTGTGATATTGCACCTAAAAAATTCAACTTTGAAAATTAATAACTTTTGATTGAAACACCTTTCAGCAGTGGGAGTACCCGTATTTTACTCAGGGGGATAAACTCTACAACATATTTTTTTTTACATTTTAAGTATTACTATCCCTTTAAGCTACCAAGGAGCTACATTCACCAATCGTGGAGGTGAACAGGACGGACAGCTCAGACTCCCAGGCTCTGCAAGATGTCTGCGCTGTTGCCCACTGATGCCTGCCAAATGGAGTTGTATTTCTCACTAATTCCGTATTTACTCCGATTAATAACAGTATATATATGCTTATCGCTATGGTAATAAGGATTTGGGGGGCAATTTAATTTTGATGATCGTTCCACTTTAACTAGCTTTAAGATGATATGATGGGAGATCTATTATAAATCTAATCTTTACCCAAAGCTTACAAGGGGATTACTGAATGGTTTAACCTTGGCAATGCCTATTGATTTCATTAATTAATTGGGTCAGTGATGTACAAGGTCAGTCCTTGGTCAGAAGAGACTTTACTGGTACCTGATCGTTAGGATCCTACAAATGAAAGAACATTGTGACCTTTAAAATGTAAAAAGGCTCTTTGGAAGCTATATTTCTGACACAGATTTTAAATACGGGGAAATACAAGGAAAATTAAATGAGAGGTTTTGGTCCATCTTAATCCTTTGAGTGCAAGAGAGGTATCCAACGCATTGCTTTCACGTAGGCACCAAACCGATGGTCACCAAGCTAAACAAGGAATGTAAGCTTGCTGTAACCCACCCTGCAAAGCACGATGCCTAGACAGGTGTATATATATACTTGTTCTAAACAGATGCTGAGTGAACCCAGAGCAACACCAGTAGTGCAGAAGGAACCCGAAAGCAGACTGTGTTAGCAAACCCCAAATACAGGAGAATGTACAGACAAGCAAACCCCAAATACAGGAGAATGTACAGACAAACAAACACCAAATACAGGAGAATGTACAGACAAACATACCCCAAATACAGGAGAATGTACAGACAAACAAACCCCAAATACAGGAGAATGTACAGACAAGCAAACACCAAATACAGGAGAATGAGTACCTTTTTTAGCAGGTAACAGGATGGTCAGGCAGTCCAGGTAGGGTGACCACATTTCCCTTCTGCCATTCCGGGACGTGGTCACCCTATTGCCTTACCTTGAGTCCCTGGTGGTCTAGCGGCGTGCAAAGTGCTCTGTGCCTCCTCCGGCACAGAGCTGAAGCTCCCGCGCGCTGTGCTCAGTAATGCAGAGCGCTGGGAGATGATGTCATCTCCCAGCGCTCTGTATTACTAGAGCGCTTGCCTCCAGATCAGGTAAGTTGCATTGCCGCCCTGGATGTCAGCCTGCAAGCGGCGTCCATGATGTGACACACCGCTTGCAGGCTGACATTCAGGGCGGCTTGGCTTCATTCCGGGACACTTCATTGTCCCGGTTGAAGGGGACCCGGGACGCGGGACATGTCCCTGAAATAAGGGACAGTCCCGGACGTTCCGGGACCCGTGGTCACCCTAAGTCCAGGGTCAAAACACTTGTTCAGCAGCGAAAATACCAAAGCAGCAAGCAGAAGAATGGTCAGGTCACAGGCAAAGGTCAACACCAGGAGTCCAGCAGCGCAGTACAGAGGATCAGGGAGGAGAAGGATCAGGTCACAGGTCAAGGTCAACACCAGGAAGAATGGAGGCAAATATACAGGCAAGGAATACAGGGAGACTCAAGGAAGGGCTAGTAACTGGAACTTGGAAGCACCAGGCCCTTAAAAAGCCGGATATTTGAAGGGAACCGGTGTGATGAAGTCATCACAACGCCATGTCGCATGACCCTCTGCATCAACTCTACTGAGGGGAAGAGGAGGAGTGATTAAGCCTATTCACTGCTCCAGATCCCTGCGGAGCAGGCCTGGGGAAGCGGCGCTGACAATTGCACAGAAAGCAAAATAGGTGCAGTTTTGAAACATACCAACTGCACTATAGTACGCAAATAAACCTGGCTGGATTTACACTAGATGCCCTTAGCTCCACTCATGAATAAACCCCTGGTCCTCATAGGGACCCACCCCCAGACCAATCCAATATTTCCTGGCACAGAAAATACCCTTGGCCTATAACAAGCTAAGCAAGGCACTGGAGATCTCTCTACCATCCAAGGTGGGTAAAGAATCCTATATAATAATTCGCTAGGATGTTTGTCAGAAGCCGTCATGCACAGTAGAGACTGCCCGAACGCACAGAATGCTGGGAATTCTGTGCTGGGTGCATTCTGTGCTTTCAGGCAGTCTCTACAGTGATGACTGCTTAGGCAGCAGGACACAGAGCAGGACCGGCCTCTTAACCCTTTGATTGCCAGAGGGGTATGCAACGCATTGCAAAGCAATGCGTTGTGTACCCCTCTGGCACTCAAAGGGTTAACATCACCTGGGCCTTGGCCTGGGTGCACAGGCTTTTACACTAGTAACTTAATAAACAATAATAATAATTATAGCCTGTAAAGAGGTATCACACTGTCACAGGGATATTTAAATTGCTCTCGCCACACCCACAATTCAGAAGGTGGGTGTGGCCAGCATCGCTGAGGTACCACCTCTCAAAAACTGGAATTCTAGGCAGTTGCCTACTCTGCTATTGGGAAATCTGGCCCTGCAAATAAAACTTTCTGAAATGATTTAAATAGTGTTTTTAATTCCTTAAATCTTAAAGATGCCTCTAATGCATTGCAAAGCAATATATATATATATCTCTTTAAATTCCAGAGGGGTATGCAACACATCTGCTGCAGTAACTGTGCTTGGCTGACCACTGCGTCTATGATCCTCAATGTTGCCTGTTTCTTTGTGTTTCTTTAAAAAAGCTTGGACAGCACATCTAGCCTTGAAATATCTGCCTGGGAGAGACCTTGTGTCTTGTTGCTGTGCTCAGTCTTGCCTTGGTGTATGACTTTTGACATTAAACTGTCTTCAGCGCATCTGCTGCAATAACTGTCCTTGGCCGACCACTGTGTCTATGGTCCTCAGTGTTGCCTGTTTCTTTGTGCTTCTTCAAAAGAGCTTGGACACCACATCTTGCCTTGACATTTCTGTCTGGGACAGACCTTGATGAGGCAGTAACTACCATGTGCCTTGTTGCTGTGCTCAGTCTTGCCATGTTGTATGACTTTTGACATTTAACTGTCTTCAGCAACCTCACCTTGTTATCTGAATTTGACTGTTACTCTCTCAGTTTTTTTTCCTCCGCCCAGTTTTATTCCTCCCACACAGATGTTTCTTTCAGTTCCAGAGGGGTACGCAACGCATTGCATAACCGTCTGGCACTGAGTTATTATATATATATATATATATATATATATATGTATTGCTATATAGATATACTGTTTGGTAATGTTTCAGGTACTGAGCCTGCCACACCCCCAAGTGAAGGACATAGTAATACATTCTGGGAATTGTCCTGATTTTGTAACTTTTTCTTTTTCGTGGTAGCTCTTGAGCTTACAAAGCTATAACCCAGCTACAACCCAGAAAAACTGAATGACCATTTCTGTTATCTGTAACATTTGTTTTTGTTATACGTATCTCATCACAGAACTTGGCAAATTCTCAAACAGGTGCGAATGCGTTGCTTTGCTACACGCTGCGTACCCCTCTGGCACTCAACAGGTTAACATCTTTGAAGCAGGGATGGGAACCTATGGTTCTCCAGCTTTTGTTACACTTTAACTCTCACCATTCTCAGACTGTGAAAGAGATAGACCGAAAGACAGACAAAGAGAAAGAGGCAGAACGAAAGACAGCGAGAGACAGTCTGAAAGACAAAGGGCCATATGTTAAAAGGGATAACAACATAAAATTGTCGTATGAAAGACAAAAATAAGTAATTGAATGCATGAACAACATATTTTCTGTAGAGTGTACGACAAAAAACTAGTAATGTCTGTTGTGTACGACACAACTGCAGAATTGACGGGCAAAGGGGCGGGGCAAGGGCGCGGCTAAACTATTCTCCAGTGTCATATAGAGGAAAAGAAAATTTGTCATAACTAACGACAAAAAAAAGTCTTTCAAAAGACAAAATTTGTACGTTAAGAAAAAAGTGGAGGGAATGTGTTCTGAATGTGAGAATTTTTGTCTTTAGTTAAGACATTTTTGTCGTTAGTTAAGACATTTTTAAAGACATTTTTGTCGTTAAGATATTTTTTAAGACATTTTTGTCTTTAGTTAAGACATTTTTAACCCTTTGAGTGCCAGAGAGTTACTCAAAGGGTTTAAGACATTTTTGTTGTTAAGACAACCGACACTCTCTGAAAATATTAATGATCCTAACGACACTGTACTTTGAAAAGTCGTCACAAACGACAAAAGCTGTTTCGCTACTTCTTTGAACATATGGCTCTAAGACAGACTAGCAGAAAGAGTTGGACTGAAAGACAGAGAATATGACAGAGATTTAGACTGAAAGAGAGTGATATAGACTGAAAGAGACAGACTGAAAAGAGACACAGGAAGACTGAGAGAGAGACAGAGAGAATACAGGAGGCAAACATTTAGTAATGTTGAATGAAACAGAAAGAAAGAGACAGAGACTGAAAGACAGACTAAAAGAGAGTGAGAGAACCATACTGAAAGACAGGTACAATTTTTAAAATGACAGATGTACAAGGAAGACATATAGACTGAAATAATGAGACAGACTGACAGGGAAAGAACGAGACAGTGAGACTGAGGACTGGCACAGAGGATAAGCAGTGAACATGTTACTCACCCCAGGCAGTGCTGACACCTTGACTGCAAAGACTCCCAAACAGACTAGCCCCCTCTTCCCCCCAATAAAACACGACTACCGATTGGGAAGAAAAGGGGCCACAGCATTTATTAACATAGAATTTTATTAACAATGTGCCTGCCCCCCAGCACATGCCAGGGGGGCACGATGTACAACACAACTTCCCATGAGTCTCTGCTCCCACTCGCGCCATTAGCTCACGAGTGGGAGACTAACTCCCCAGATCACCAAGGCCAATTACAAATGTAACCGTTGGCGAGGACCCACCCCAGCCTTAACAAACTAAGTGCTGTGACAAAATAACAAATAGGGAGGGAGGGAGGGGAACAAAGGAGCAACAGGCTACTCTTACTCCCCCTGAGGCTGACAGCTGCACAAAATGGTGCCGAAGCCTCAGGGGGAATATTTATAAACAAACAACCCCCCCCCCTCACCACCCGGGCAAACACCCAATAGTAAACCCCAGAAAACAAAATATTATAGAATAAGACTCAACCGTCCGTCCCGCAGTCATGCCCCCCTCCTTCACACCTGGTTCAGGGAAGGGGGGGCTCTTTCTCTTAGCCTAATATATGTTTGCTTTGTTTTTACAAAATTAAACTTTACTTCTCCTTTAAGGGAGAGATCAATGTGGATTACAAAAACGTCTCATTGTACAGTTTTACCACTGGCCCTCAAAGTTCTTTCAAGTGATAGTAATGTTTCACAAAAACAGCAGCTCCAATTAATCTTCATAGTATTTGAGTCATAGAGAGTGTTATTTCATTACTGTGAGCGTTGTAGTTCAAGAGTAATTGAAAGATAAAGTTTCCCGCCCTTTTACCTAGTGTAAGCCACCTCCCCTCAGATGTGGAATCCAGTCCTTAGACCAGACAGCTCACGTCAAGGGTCAATATTCTTACTGTGAGAACAAAGAAAACCCTGCCCCCTTGACAGGTTTTTCAGCTTCTTTCCTTAATTGAAGATTGTCCGTCTCTGCAGTCTACCTGGACACTCCCTGCTGCTCTGAGGTGAGCAGTGTTACATCAGTAAAAGGGGCGGGAGGGGGATACTTTATCATTCAGTTACACTTAAACTACAACTCTGACAGAACTGAAATAAAACTCTCCAAGGTCCAAATACTATGAAGATTAATTAGAGCTGCTTTTATTATGAAACATTACTATCCCATTAAAAGGATATTGCATAACTCCCAAGTGTCCCTCTTTAGGAGGGACAGCCCCTCTTTTGGACCCAAATCCCTCTGTCCCTCTTTCCCACCCTGATGTCCCTCTTTTTAGGAGATCGGATTGCATGGTGTGTATATAAGTGTATCATACTGCGCTACAGCAATAAAACTCACATTATTGTTTGTTTAAATGTTAGTATATGTGTTTATACATTATTCTGTGTAAATAAAATACTTAGATTTTGTTATAAGTCATTTATTTGGTTACACAAGGAGGTATGAATAGGTCATGAAATAGCTTAAAAATTCTGGGTAATGTTCCACCCACCATCCACGCCCCCAGCAACACCCCCTAAAACACATGTCCCTCTTTGGCAATTTGAAATGTTGGGAGGTATGCTGGGAGTCCAAAAGAGTAGGCCTAGCTGCAAGCCTTGTTCCACTGGGAAAACAGATTGACAAAATGCCTCCCAACTACTTGGATTTTCCTTGCAAAACACAAATTCCTGGACTAGGGTGACCACGGGTCCCGGAACGTCCGGGACTGTCCCTTATTTCAGGGCTATGTCCCGCGTCCCGGGTCATCTTCAACCGGGACAATGAAGTGTCCTGGAATGAAGCCAAGCCGCCCTGGATGTCAGCCTGCAAGTGGTGTGTCACATCATGGACGCCGCTTGCAGGCTGACATCCAGGGCGGCAATGTAGCTTACCTGATCTCCTGGAGGCAAGCGCTCTAGTAATACAGAGCGCTGGGAGATGACATCATCTCCCAGCGCTCTGCATTACTGAGCACAGCGCGCGGGAGCTTCAGCTCTGTGCCGGAGGAGGCACAGAGCACTTTCCACACCGCTAGACCACCAGGGACTCAAGGTAAGGCATGAAGGGGCAAGTTCTAGGGTGACCACGTCCCGGAATGGCAGAAGGGAAATGTGGTCACCCTATCCTGGACTGCTTGGTCACAATGGTAGGATGTAAAGTTAACCATTTAAGGACCAAAGAGGTGTGGAAAGCATTGCTTTACATTGTGTTCCACATACCTCTGGGCCTTACCCTATGAGTGACAGAGAGGTATATTTACTTATCCCTGGGAACATGTTAATATTGAGCTGCTGTAGAAGGTTCATGTGCTGCCAATAAGCCGATGTCAGTGACTTGTTTCCTGACTGGGATGGACATTAATTAGGTGCTTGTGGCTTACTAATACTTGAGTAATAAAGTGGGAGGAACAGGGAGGGAAGAAGGAAGAGTGGGTGGGAAGTGGACAGGACAGGGTGGGAAGGAGAAGGAACTCACCACCGCCACAGAATCAGCCTCTGTCCCTGGAGACCTGGTAATTTAGTCTGAAAATCTGTGGCTCCAGGGCAGATCCAGAGAGTCCCCACTTATGTGTGTAATGCATTGTTTTGCAATGGGTTGCATACCCCTCTGGCACTGAAAGGATTAAAACAATTTTTTCAGTTGCGGGCAGAATTCCGTAAGTGTTACGGCTGCATTATTTTTTATTGAAAACAATATTTCAGCTAGGGTTGCCACCTTTTCTAAAAAAATAAAATACAGGCCATGGCATACCCTCCATAGAGTTAACATTGGACAGAAGCCAGTTTTTTACCAGCCTGCCGGTAAAATACTGGCTGGGTGGCAACCCTAATTTCAGCAATTAAAAATTATGGATGTATTTATTGATCAACTCAATTACAATACTTATGTTTAACAACCATTGTTTGACAACTATTCACAAACTGTACGGTACTGGTAGGCAGGGGGTTAGGTCTTTAAACTGTACGGTACTGGTAGACGGGGGTTAGGTCTTTAAACTGTATGGTACTGGTAGGCAGGGGGTTAGGTCTTTGAACTGTACGGTACTGGTAGGCAGGGGGTTAGGTCTTTGAACTGTACGGTACTGGTAGGCAGGGGGTTAGGTCTTTAAACTGTACAGTACTGGTAGGCGGGGGTTAGGTCTTTAAACTGTATGGTACTGGTAGGCAGGGGGTTAGGTCTTTGAACTGTATGGTACTGGTAGGCAGGGGGTTAGGTCTTTGAACTGTACGGTACTGGCAGGCAGGGTGTTAGGCCTTTGAACTGTATGGTACTGGTAGGCAGGGGGTTAGGCCTTTGAAATGTACAGTACTGGCAGGCCAGGAGTTAGTCCTTTGAACTGTACGGTACTGGCAGGCAGGGGGTTAAGTCTTTGAATTGTACGGTACTGGTAGGCAGGGTGTTAGGTCTTTGAACTGTATGGGACTGGCAGGCAGGGTGTTAGGCCTTTGAACTGTACGGTACTGGCAGGCAGGGTGTTAGGCCTTTGAACTGTACGGTACTGGTAGGCAGGGGGTTAGGTCTTTGAACTGTACGGTACTGGCAGGCAGGGGGTTAGGTCTTTGAACTGTACAGTACTGGTAAGCAGGGGGTTAGGCCTTTGAACTGTACGGTACTGGTAAGCAGGGGGTTAGGCCTTTGAACTGTACGGTACTGGTAAGCAGGGGGTTAGGCCTTTGAACTGTACGGTACTGGTAGGCAGGGGGTTAGGTCTTTGAACTGTACGGTACTGGCAGGCAGGGGGTTAGGTCTTTGAACTGTACGGTACTGGTAGGCAGGGGGTTAGGTCTTTGAACTGTACGGTACTGGTAGGCAGGGGGTTAGGCCTTTGAACTGTACGGTACTGGTAGGCAGGGGGTTAGGTCTTTGAACTGTACGGTACTGGTAGGCAGGGGGTTAGGCCTTTTGAACTGTACGGTACTAGTAGGCAGGGGGTTAGGCCTTTGAACTGTACAGTACTGGCAGGCAGGGGGTAAGGTCTTTGAAATGTACAGTACTGGCAGGCCAGGAGTTAGTCCTTTGAACTGTACGATACTGGCAGGCAGGGGGTTAAGTCTTTGAATTGTACGGTACTAGCAGGCAGGTAGTGTTGCCACCCAGCCGGTATTTTACCGGCAGGCCAGTAAAAAATTGGCTTCTGTCCAATGTTAAGTCTATGGAGGGAATGCCATGCCCAGTATTTTTTTGAAGGAAAGGTGGCAACCCTACAGGCAGGGGGTTAGGTCTTTGAACTGTACGGTACTGGCAAGCAGGGGGGTTAGGTCTTTGAACTGTACTGTATTGGCAGGCAAGGAGTTAGGTCTTCGAAGTGTATGGTAATGGCAGGCAGGGGTTATTTCTTTGAACTGTACAGTACTGGCAGGCAGAGGCATAGGAACCGGGGATGGGGGGACACATTCCCCCCCATGAAATCATGTGGGGGACAGTCTATGTAGAAACCTCCCCAGGTGCTAGGTACACCAGCCCGGGGGGCGCAGGCTTTGGGTGACCAGCAGGAGGGAAGCACCCTGCACAGTGCTCCCTCCTGCCGGTCACCTCACTGTAGCATGGCCAAGCAGAACGGACTGCGGGTAGAGGAGCTTCTGTATCCTCTACCCCAGGCTGACAGGAAGCTGCTCACTGAGCGCAACGAGCAGCTTCCTGATCAGAAGCTCCTCTACCGCGGTCCGCTCGGCCATGCTACAAAGAAGGTACAGAGGGGCTGGGGGGGCAAAGTGACACACAGGGGAGATAGGGGGTGGACAGCAAAAATTCTATCTCCCCAGATTTGTGGGGGTTCCTACGCCTCTGCTGGCAGGCAGGGTGTTCTGTCTTTGAACTCTACAGTACTGGTAGGCGGGGGGTTAGATCTTTGAACTGTATGGTACTGACAGGCAGGGGGTTAGGTCTTTGAACTGTATGGTACTGACAGGCAGGGGGTTAAGTCTTTGAACTGTATGGTACTGACAGTCAGGGGGTTAGATCTTACTGACCTACTAGTTTATGCGTGCTAGTTAATTAGATTAGCCGTTTGAGTGCCCGAGGGGTATGCAATTCATTGAGTACCCCTCTGGAGCTCAAAGGGTTAATATATATATAAATATATATATATATATATATTTTTTTTTTTTTTTTTTTTTTTTTTTTTTTAAACTCACGCGGGCTGAACCTTGGTGTCAGGTAGGCCACATTTGGACCACTGATCATACTTTAGACACCCATGAGTTAAAAGGTTGATACTATAGGATTCTACTATCTCCTGTCACTTATAAAATCAGAACAGAAGGTGACTCCCAGTTATTTCTAGCTTGGGCCTATCTTTCCGACACAGGGAGATGACTTGTGTACCTTACTTCAACTGCAAGTCAGTAATGCCTGAACTTGCCTGAGGCGACTTTCAGAATTCATTAAATGTCCCACCAGTGACACCTCCTTCAGCATACCTTCAGAATGACTGACAGCTCAGTGGTACAGCAGGAATGTGAGAGGTGACAGCGGCTAGGGTAAACTTATAGGAACATAGCACCTAGGGATATATACATTAACATATCATGCAATCCCAGCAAAAATCTGTAAAAAGATTTCTTTGGTACAGGTGTTCCTAAAAATTGGTATAAATGCACAAGTAAAGAAAGAAGCAATTCTGGTTAAAACCTGGTACTACACAGGGACTGAATACAATTCCCAAATTAATGTGTTAGAGATCTCGCTAGCACTGAATATTTTAACATTTATTACAGGGTTTATCCCTAGGGTTGCCACCCAGCCGGTATTTTACTGGCAGGCCGGTAAAAAATTGGCTTCTGTCCAATGTTAAGTCTATGGAGAGAATGCCATAGCCGGTATTGTTTTTAAGACAAGGTGGCAACCCTATTTATCCCGCTAAGCCAACCAAGGGTACTAGGACTACAAAGAGATGTTTTCTTCAAAAGATATTGAAGCTCATACTTGTGTTTTTGAGTGTGGTAATTCAACGGTCAGACATTTTTGGTGGCACTGTTGCTTCAAAAGTCTATTGACAGCAATACTGAGTGATATTAACCCTCAATATGCTGCTCTAGCAACAACACCACTACAATTTTACACATTGCACAGCCTTCTTTCCCTTAAAGGAGCAGTTAAGTTTTTTTATGAAAACCTAAATGTTATAGGGGGTTTCCTGCTGAGTAAACAAGGGCACTCCCATTACTGTCAGTTGTTTTAATCAAAAGTTATAACAAACAGCTTCACTACTTTCAGAAAGTTTACACTGACAGGAGGTGATGAAGATGTTACTATAACATTCTATGGAGAATATTGTTGTCAGTGACTTGCCTCTCCCATAGAATGCAGCAGAAAACATGCCTGAAATCTGGCCACTAGAATGCACTTTATATGCAAATTTCCAATAGTTTAAACTGTAATAAGTCTAGAAATATGTATTTCTGAGCAGTGTTAGTGCTCATTTTACTCTGTGGTGAAAGCACTACATAATATATTTTTTGCTTTCATAACAAATGTACCGCTCCTTTAAAGGGTTAAAGCCATAATAATTCATAAAAAGCAGTTCCGATTAATCTTCATAGTATATGGGCCATGGAGAATGTTATTTCAATACTGTCAGAGTTGTAGTTCAAGAGTAATTGAATGATAAAGTATCCTCCTCCCACCCCTTTTACCTAGTGTAAGCCGCCTCCCCTCAGATGTAGAATCTGGTCACTTGACCAGACAGCTCTCAGCAAGGGACAATCTTCTTACTGTGAGCATAAGGATAACCCTGCCCCCCTTGACAGGTTTTTTCTTATTCTCACTGAAGATTGGATCCATCCAGACAGTCTTGCTGCTCTGTGGTGAGCAGTGTTACATCAGTAAAAGGGGTGGGAGGGGGATACTTTATCATTCAATTACTCTTGAACTACAGCTCTGATAGTATTGAAATAACACTCACCATGGCTCAAATACTATGAAGATTAATAGGAGCTGCTTTTATTGTGAAACATTACTATCCATTTAAGCATATTTACTCAATAGCTCTCAAACAGGAAGCAACATATTCACCTTCTGTGAAATTGGGCACAAAATGAAAGAAGTGTTACAAAAAAAAAAAAGTCTTACATAGTGAGAAATTTGTTAATCTCTTCCAAATTGCCTTCTGAGTAATTGTATGGAATTGCTGGACTGCACTATTTAAATAATAGACTCTCTACAGGGTAAGCTATTTAGAATGGTGAATGCAAGTGTCATTGAATGAAGGCTTTTGTTACTGCCAGCCTTAGCTTGCAATCTCTCACAGCAGTGAGTCCCTGGCAGTAGGAGTGTGATCTCATTGGTATAGGGCAATATGCTAACATTTCGTGTATGATTTGGATGGTGCAAGCGGAGTTCTTGTCCCCTGAAAGATATATACTTTTGCTTTTGGGTTCAGCTGTGTCTGGCATGCAGGATGTTGCTCCTTAGTGCCAATGTATCTATTTTCCAGAAATCTGTGAGCTCAGCCAGGACACGTGTTGCATTGTCAGCTATTCACTCAATGCACAGACATGGTTGAAACAGGGCCGACCCAAGACATTGTGCTGCCTGATTGCAAGGATGAAATGCTGCCCCCAGCAGGGCTGGCACAAGACATTGTGCTGCATGGGTCCAAGGATGAAATGCTGCCCCCCCAACCAAAAACACGCCAACCAAAACAAGGTCACAAGCATGTGTTCAGGTGGCTATAGGAAGTGGGGGGATGACATTCGCAGACAAGCTAATGAGAGTGTTCTGTGGGCATACAGCACACTGACCGCTTACTGGTGCCCGAAAGAACACGCCTTGGTGTGGCAAATGGACACCCCTGTCAAAGTGCCACCTGGGTCCCATGGACCCACTAGCACCCATGTAAGGGCTGGCTCTGGTTTGACATGTACAAGTTGTCACGGTAATCAGGCAAAGAAGGACAGACACAGTAATAAAATATAACCACCTTTATTAGAATATACAGTGATAATAATATATGAGATATAGCGATGATAATATCCCACACAACCCCTGACCACCGGATTATAGGGCCCAAGCTCCTACCCAGAGCTGCACACTGTCCTACCACTGCACTACTGCAAGGTACCAGAGACTAAAGGCAACAGGTAGCGAGAGTTGGACAGAGCCACAGGACACAGAGGCTAACGGTCAGGCAAGCTGGGAGCGTACGGAGCGAGTAGTCAGCCAGAGCCACAGGTCAGACAAGCCGGGGATACACAGTGCGAGATAATGGCCGGAGGACAGACAAACTGGGAACTACACGGAGCGAGTAAATAAGCTAGAGCCACAGGTCGGAACCGATGTGGGTAGTCAGAGGAGTCATACACGGAGGCATACCACGTAAGGGCAATGGTTCCCAGGCCCAAGGAGGTTTATAAAGGAGCAGAAGGAGGCGGGACCAAATTAGGCCACCCAGAATAGGCCCATAAACAGGAGTCCGTGCTAGTGCCTGTTACCTGATGTCAGCAATGAGGAAGTGGCCGGAGGCCATGCCAGCCGGAGGCCATACAGTGGTAGGAAGTACAGGAATACGTAGCCTCTAAGGGAGACTGTGATACAAGTGCTCCAGTGCAGCTAATTTTCTGAGTTATCATTCACCTGCATCTATGCTTACATACAAATGCATCAAAGCATTCTTGGATACACAATGGCAAAACTTTCCAATCAATGGCTGAATCATGTTGGTGGGAAAGCTTGGCTGGAACGCACATGGGACAATAATTAGTCACACCCCCACCATGGCACCCAGCTACAAGATGCCTGGGGGAACTCACAGGCAGCGCAGGTAAGTGAAATGGGTCTCTTGAACAGCTCTACAACAGATCTTTATTCTCATTCATTTATAAATCTGGAAATTTTAAAAAAGGCAGAATATGTAGCTTTTTTTGTAGTATTCACTATTTACACAATGGCCCCAAAAGGATTAACCCTTGAATGCTAAGGATATCCCCATTGCAATGCATTGGGCATGAGTATATTATCCAATGGTTTTAAGTAATCCTGTGATTCATCCCACTGGTATGCAACAGTTTAAAGTGACAGAGCCTTCTATTTGGAAAAAAAAACCGCTTTTCTTAGTAAGTACAGCATTTGCGACCTTATCCCTGACATTCTTAAGCGGCCTCATAAACCTTAAAATTGGACACTGTGTTTTGTTATTTTCAGTCTTTTCTGAGTTTCTGCAGGTCAGTTACATTTGTCTGCTTACCATTTTCTACTGCCCAATTCTTTTGTTAAAACTCTCACTGATGATTCAAGCACATTGAAGAACATTTCAACCCTTTGAGTGCCAGAGGGGTAAATGCGTTGCATACCCCTCTGGCACTCAAAGGGTTAAGTAGCAGCCAAAGCTTAGAGCCAGGTGGGATCTGAGCAGCCAACATCACATAATAGGAAAAATTGACATCAAAGACACTCCCCATTCCTATAGCAACACAAGAAACTTGGTAAAATCTTACATTAAAAATGTATGACAAAAAGAGAAGCGAGGACAAAAAGGAATATTGCATTTATCTCAGTTTTGTCCCAAGAGGAACTGCCCCTTTTCCAGATTCCCCCTGTGACAATTCTGTAGCACCATTATTTTATTCATCTCTCCCTAGTGTTCCACCTTCAATCCAGAACTACAGAGGGGTCTGTCTTCCATATAAGCTAGGCTGACCAGACTTCACCTTTAACCGGGGACACATATAAAAATGACATACTGAATGCTGCTTTGATTCCAGTACAGTCCTGAAATATGCCTATTTCCTATGTGTCCCCGGTTCAAGGGAAGGTCTGGTCAGCCTAATATAAGCACCACCCACAAGGGTCGTCCATTCATTGTAGGTTGTGATGATCATATCAACCACCAACTCAGCTTGTATGAAAGGTCTGCTAGCAGCCCCATAGCCCGCCAGGATGTCCTTACTTCCTGCAACTCGGTTGCGTTCCTGACGGAAAGAAATAAAGTTGCGGAATTCATGGCACTGGGGAGATCACACAAAGAAATAGTTGCCCATGTGAAAGGCACTATTATCAAGCATGTTAAAGGGATAGTAATACTTCATTTTATCTTGATTTTATTTTGTAGGCATTAAATGAAGAACAATATAAGACTTATCTCTCAAACCTTTATGGTTTATGAGATATTCACAAGCAAAGTATCCCCCCCTGTTCAGCCAGATCAGAAGGGAGGTGCCCAGGCGACTGCAGAGAGGGACAATCTTCAATTAAGATAAGGGAAAAAGCTGAAAAACTTGTCAAGGGGGGCAGGGCTTTCATTGTTCTCACAGGAAGAATATTGTCCCTTTCTGTTATCTGTCTGGTCTATGGACTGCATTCCACATCAGAATAGAGATGGCTTACACTAGGTAAAAGGGGCGGGAGGGGAAACTTTGCTTGTGAATATCTCTCAAACCATAAAGAGAGATAAGACATATCATTCTTCATGTTTTTTTAATGCCTACAAAATAAAATAAAGTTAAAACGAAGTATTACTATCCCTTTAACGTTCAAGATAGGCAACAGATCCAACACAGCATCCCTTCATTGGTGCCCATGTGAACGGGCCCTTAAAGAACTGTGCAGTTCTAATGAATCATTATTAAGTGACACTGGATATTTATAAAGGCCAGAGTGTTAAGTATGTAAATTTATGTATGCTTTTGTGGGTTTGTAGTGCTATTGTCTGCTGAGTATAAAATAAGTCTCATTGCCTGTGTTTTTTTTAAATCTTGATCAGCAAGTACAATTTCCCCCTTTACATTTTATCATTTGCTTGAATGCAATTCCAGTCTCACTCCACTGCCTGTCTCCATTTAGTGTTCTGAGTCTTTTTAATGAATGCCAGACAAGACGCAGAGGACTGATAACACATTCATTAATATTAACACAAAACTGAGCTTGGAAAATTGGGATCAAGAATAGGTGTGAGAAAAGAAAAGCACCACCAAAAATATTTTAGGCTTCATTAAAGGGATAGTAACACTTAAAAAATATATATGTTGTAGTGTTTATTACCCTGAGTAAAATAAAGGTACTAGCATGGCTGAAAGGTGTTTTATTCAAAAGCTTTTACAGCTCAAACGTGAATGTTTTAGGTGCAGTATCACAGTGGCCTGAAATGTTACAGTGGCGCTAATGCTATGCTGTCCTACGGCCATCTCTAGTCAGTTGACCATAAATCTGAATAGGGTGGTGTAGCAACAGTGCCACAGTACAATTTCAGGCCACTGTGATACTATACCTAAAAAAATCAAGGGTACTCCCACTTCTGAAAGGTGTTTAATTAAAAATTTACTACAACTCAAACTTGATTTTTTTAGGTGTAGTATTACAGTGGCCTGAAATTGTACAGTGGCGCTGTTGCTACACCATCCTATGGAGATTTATGGTCAACTGACCAGAGATGGCCATAGGACAGTGTAGCATTAGCGCCACTTTAACATTTCAGGCCACTGTGATACTACACCTAAAAAAATCAAGTTTGTCTGTAATAACTTTTTATCCCCTACCACATATATATTTTTTCCGTTTTAAGTATTACTATCCCTTTAAAGAAACACAGACTCATATAATAGCAATTCACAAGGTACCTTAAAGGAGCAGTATTTTATTTTTTTATTTTTGTTTTTATTTTTATTTTTGTTTTTACACTACAAATGAGGTTTGCAGGTGGTACTATGCCTATAAAACACTATGTAGAGACAGACTATGACTCCTCCCATAGAATGCACACCACTCAGGTCTTCAAGTGTTTAACCCCTTAGGGACCCTTGACGTACCAGGACCGTCAAGGGTAAATTTGCTCGAAAGACCCTTGACGGTCCTGGTACGTCAAGTAATTTTTACTTACAGCGCTCTACCGGGAGCGCTGTAAGTAAAAATAGGGCATGAAATAGACCGCTCCAAGATCGGAGCGATCTGTTTCAAGCCCCATAGTGACGCGCCGATACACGTGACAGGTCACGTGTACCGGCTTGTCAAAGTGCCCCTATGCGGACGTTATGGGACGGAAATGTCCCATAACCTCCGGTCCTTAAGGGGTTTTAAACGCATCCAGAAGCTTTTTGCATAACAATGAACTATCTCATTCATACATGCAGGGAATATATCCCAGATACCAATTACAGAGGACTCTCACTGCTCTTGAAAGAGTAAAGTGAGTTGATAATGAGTTCATTGTTGGCCGATAATACTACTTTACATTTTACTCAAAGTTCTATGGAGAGAGCCCATTGATCATAATTATTCCTCTATAAAACAACAACTTATTGGAATGCTTTCAGAGAATCTCTGTGAGAGGTGCTCACATACGGGCAATCTGCTTTTGGCAGAAATGCTCACGTTAAGCTTAATAGGGAATGATTGAAAGCTCACAGGCTGGTGTACTCCCAAAGCAGTTGAAGATAAGTACATATTCCCTCCCACGCTCTCTCTCTCTCTCCCTCTTAATATGTAGACTCTTGCAGACTCTCTCTATGTCGCTCTCGCCACTGTCACTCACTTTTTTGCTCTGTATGTGTCTTGCATGTGTCAGTCTACCTGTCTACATCTTTTTAAATGTTTGACATTTCTGGAGTGATTAGGATGCATATGTTCCCTTGTACAATTCCAAGACTGGCGCAACCACACTTTTTATTTTCATATAAAAAAATACCTTAGCCATCTCTAGCTTCCAAGGGGTTAAAATATAGAACTGTACGCACTAAGCAAAAAAGAGCAGCAGTTCTGATGCAATGCAACTGCATCTTTGGGGACAAAAATAGACATTTTCTTTGGTTTAAAGGGATAGTAATGTTTAAAAAAAAACAGCAGCTCCAACTAATCTTCGTAGTATTTAGGCCATGGAGAGTGTTATTTCAATACTGAGTTGTAGTTAAAGAGTAATTGAATGATAAAGTATCCCCCCTCCCTCCTAACCCCAGCCTTGTTCCATTATAAGTTTCAGAGCCACACGTAGTCACCCCAGTCTGGTTCCACTAATAGTCACAGAACCACAAATACTGACACCCTTCTTGCTCCACAAGAAATTACAGAACCACACATGCCTAACACCCCAGCCTTGTTCCACTAGTAGTCACAGAACCACTCATACACTGACACTCCAGCTTTACTCCACTGGTAGTCACAGAACTGCACATACACTGACCCCAGCCTTCTTCAACTAGTAGTGACGGAAGCACTCATGCACTGACACCCCAGCTTTGCTCGACCGGTAGTCACAGAACTGAACATACACTGACCCCAGCCTTGCTCCATTTGTAGTCACAGAACTGCACATACAGTGATATCCCAATCTTATTCCACTGGTAGTCACAGAACCACACATACACTGACACTCCAGTCTTGTCCTACTGGTAGTCAAATAACCACACATAAACTGACAACCCTGCCTTGTTCACTGATAGTCACAAAAACACACTTACACTGATATTCCAGTTTTGTTCCACTGGTAGACGCATGAACAAACACATACACTGATACCCCAGCCTTGTTCCAACGGTAGCCACAAAACCACACATACTTTGACACCCTATCCTTGTTCCACTGATAGTCAAAGCCACATATATGCTCTTGTCTAACACCTCTGTCTTGTTCCACTGTCTGCCATTGGTATATCTGTTGTGTGGAGGTCCTTGTACAGGAACACATTTTGAGAGCCACTGGTTTAGTACAAAAACACTCAGTGAGCTCAGCAGAGAAAAATTAGCTTTTTTGCATATCTTAGAGTGAAATCACACCCTCTTAACCTTTAAAGACAAACACTTACTAGTAATATGGCTAGTGTGAAGTGTAGGCAGCTTATGAAACAGATTAAACGTATGCACACAATTTTTGAGATGTGACAGTGTCACATTAATGCAATACACTATATCTTTCCTGCAAACAAACCAAACAACGGGAAATAGATAGGCTATTAACCCTTCACATTCTAGAGACATCTAAAACACGGTGAAGCAAAGCTCTCTAGTATTCACGGGGTTAAACAAAGCTCTCAAATCCCAAACTGTGCAATGAATGATTTTACAATGTGATCTCTGTAGGGAAGAAGCTGACTGCAAACCTAAAAGTAGGTCATCTTTAATTTCTTGAAGATCATAAGACATTTTTTGAGGACAAACCCTTTGAAAGCCGGAGAGGTATTCAACACATTGCAATGCAAAGCCGTGGATACCGCTCTGGTACTCAAAGGGTTAAGCCTACAAAATTTGGAGCAAACAGTCTTCGTTTACAGTCGCATGATAGGGACTTAGAAAAGGTTGTTTTTTTAAATTTTAGTTATTTTTCTGGGACTGTACGGGCCGGTGGGCCACTGCCTTACTCAATCTCCTGCTTGCTGCTGTAAGTGTTGCTACACTATTGATACCATAGAGCTTACAACTGAAATTAAGCTACACAAATGATAGAACAGAGCTACAATCCAAACAGAGCATAACAGCCCCATTTCATCTCTAAGCTCTGTAGTGTCACAACTGTAGCCCCATTTCAACTGTAAACTCTGTAGTGTCACAATTGTAGCCCCATTTCAACTCTAAGCTCTGTAGTGTCACAACTGTAGCCCCATTTCAACTGTAAGCTCTGGGACAGTGGGCTAGAACGATAATAGAAATGGGCCACTTGATAGTATTTGCCCCACCCCAGGCCACAAGTTTGCAGCTCTCCCCATACTGGTGTAGTATGTACAAACGATTGTGTAGTAGAAAGGAACAAAAGTGTTAACCCTTTGAGTGCCAGAGGGGTACGCAACGCATTGCAAATGTGTTGCGTACCCCTCTGGCACTCAAAGGGTTAAAAGTAAATAGCAACATTGATGGCCAATTCACAATGAAGTATTACAGATAAATGTATATGACTATTAATGGAAACTAATTCTAATATACAAGTTCCTGTTATTAGACAAAATATGTATATAAGGTAAAGTGTGCATGCCTTAATAGAATTTATTATACATTAAATTGCAGGTGATGTTTTTCAGCACACTGGGGGAAACTTATTTCCTTTGCACTCCTCACTTTCTGTTTAGGAAGATGGTTATCTATTAACAATAAAAAGTTCATTATACATGGTATTTTGTATTATATTCTAAGAAGCACCTATTTTCTTCAATTCCTAAACGACCACCCGATCCGGCATGCGGGATGGCCATTAAGGACCACGCAGCTTTTTGTTTTTTTTTTTTCAATTTGAATTCTGGGATGGCAGAGCAGTGTGCAGCCTCGCTGCCATCCCATAATTCCATGACGTGCCAGGACCATCACCGGTCTTTAAGTGCCGGGACTTCCCATAAGGACCCATGACAGTCCTAGCACATCATAGGTTAAACGATAGCAGTGCGCCTCAGTGCACGCTGCTATCATGCTTTTCAGGCTGAAACTGAGAGCTCTAGGACCGGACCAGTTCCAGTGCTTCTCTCTTCTGCTTCTCTCTTCTCCAGGAGCAATCACATGTACCAGCATTTTCATTCACATAGGCAGTGTGTTTCACACATTGCCTTTGTGACTGCTCTCTGCCTCTCTCTTCCTTACTATGAAAGTAAGGGTGAGAGAAGCAGAGATCAGACATAGAGGCCAAAGTTGGGGGTATTAACCCCTTCAGCACTAGAGCTGGGGCTTGTTTTGTAGGTCCTTTAATGACCTGCTAACAGCAGTCTGATCTTTCTCAAATTTATTTATAACATTTATAATCTATTTTATTTACATAATTTAATTTATGAACAATTATGCTGGAGTTCAAATAAAAGCTAATGCCACTTTTATTGTTGTGGAAACAATTTAATACACCTATACATACCACAAAGTTTGATCAAACAAAAAATGGAAAAATAGGGAGAGAAAGAGGGACATGTGGATTTTTGCCCCAGAGGAACAGTGTCCACTTAAAACTGCCCATTTTGTAGGTATGAATGACAGGTCATACCTTTCATGCAGTCTACATAAAAAAATAAAAATGGTGGTGTTTTTTTTACATTTTTTAAGTTTTCTTTAATTTTGATAAAAATAATGGTGGGTTATAACTTATACATATAAGTGCAGTCAAAAGAAAGCCTTAATTGTAAGTAAAAAAATGGTATATAATTTACGTGGATGGAATAAAAGACTTAGAGGGAAAATACTGTTGAACAAAGACATAGTCAAAAAGGTCAGAATTGCTCTGGCCCTTAAAGGAGCAGTAAACTTTTTTATGAAAAAAATATATATTGTTGGGATTTTCCTACTAGTAAAATAAGGGTACTGCCATTGATGAGAGATTTATATTTCCAGAGTTATTACATTTTAAACCCATGTTTTTTTACATTAGCAGTGCCCTCTAGTGGTCAAATTCTAATTAGACTTTCTGTTAGATTCTAATGGAGAGGAAAGTCAGAAAAGTCAGTGACATACAGTTCTCCACAGAATGTGATAGAACTATCAGGAAGTAAACACAGTAAATTCACTTCCTGGTTATTTAAACTGATATAAATTTTGAATGAAACACCTGACAGCAGTGTGAGTGACCTTGTTTTATTCAGCAGGAAATGCTCTGTAAAATATCTGTTTTCATAAAAATAACTTCACTGCTCCTTTAAGTGCAATCCACCTAAGATTTTCCCGGTCCTTAAGGGGTTCATTTATCTTTTAAAGGTTGAACCTTGCATGACCCCTCTGCTTTTTTGTGTTTAGATGTCTGACAGGTCGAACTCTCAAGTATACAGTGTTGGTTCAAAACCTTTACTTCATATACTCTTTCAGTATAAAGGTTAATTGGAACTGTATATGTAATACATGGAGAGATGCACTTAGATGTGATAAAGAGGAGATCAACTCCCAAGTTCCTATGTTATTCTATGGATCCTATGCAATAAAATCTTAACAGCTTGAGACATCTCAGTGCATAGTCCACTCAGAATAACGTAGAGACTGAAGAATGTATCACCCTGGAGACAATTATACTTTATCAAACTTTTTTTCATACATTAGTGCATCACTCTTTTGGTGTCTCCCAACAGGGAGGGTTATGCGCTATGGCGTGATAAAGAGGTGATAAAGTAGCGATGATGGGAGAGATGCACTAAGGTATGATAAAGAGGTGATAACGTGGACATGACTTCTCCAGTGACATCACTTCTCCAATTCCTATATTATTCTATGGAGCCTATGTACTTAGATTTCTCTAAAATTGGAGATATTAGTGCATAGGCTCTATACAATAACATAGGAACTGGAGAAGCAATATCACTGGAGATGTCAACTACTCTTTATCACCTTTTTGTCGCACCTTAGTGCATAGCCCAACTTCTCCAGCTCCTATGTTACTGTATAGAGTTTATACACTAAAATCTCCAGAATTGGAGAAATCTTAGTGCATTGGCTCCACAGAATACCATAGGACTTGGAGAAGAGATATCACTGGAGAAGTTATCTCCACTTTATCACCTCTTTATCACACCTTAGTGCATTTTCCCCAAGGTATGCCACCGAGCCTGGCCTTTCAGATTCCTAATCACAGACAGTATTGAGGTCACCAGTGCTCAGCTATTTAATGTTAAACTGAAATAACTGAAAAATAAAAACAATAATAACACAATATAAAGTCATCTTTTTATTGTAATTAAAGGGGAACTACCACCCCACACAGTCTTTAGCTTCACTAAGTCCCCATCTGGTGAGTAGCTGCTTAGTAGAGCTAGTCGCCAGAATAATTACCTTATTTAATAGATTTCTGCTCTCTTCCCCAGCTGACAGGCAGGATGGAGCGCGGACATCTTCCCATTGCGATGTCCGCGCACCTGCGCTGTCAGTCCCAGCTGGGTGTAGGAGGCGTTGCTAGGAGCCATTTGGCTCCGTCTGGGACTGAGCGCAGGCGCGTGGACGTCACAATGGCAAGATGTCCACTCTCTGTGGTACTGTCAGCCGGGGAAGAGAGCAGAAATCTATTAAATCAGGTAATTTTTCTGGCGACTAGCGCTACTAAGCAGCTAGTCGCCAGATGGGGACTTAGTGAAGGTAAACATTGTGTGGGGTGGTAGTGCCCCTTTAATAGAAATAATTTATAGCAGGTGTGAGATCTGCTTTAACCCTTTGAGTGCCAGAGAGGTATGCATCGCATTGCAGTGCAATGCGTTGCGTACCTCTCTGGCACTCAAAGGGTTAAAACAGAGAACCCTCTATTAGCTTACATTTCTCATATTGTAAAACAGACTAACACGGCTGGAGAAGACTCTAACTAGCTTGAGCAGTGATTCACAGAGCAGCAGATTTTCCTATAAATTGGTCCACTTCCACACAGTAGCCAGTTCACTTCTCCTTATCCTTTACTGATGTAACATCACTAATACAACCCTCTATTTGTAATGCACGTCGCGTAGTCCCATAAGAGCATGGCTGGGAGTAAGTTTATTGTATGTATGTATGTATCTTTATTTATATAGCGCCATACATGTACACAGCGCTTAACAGAATTTGAAATAGTACAATACAAAAATACAGAACATGGTTAAAGGGATAGTAATACTTCGTTTTATCTTTATTTTATTCTGTAGACATTAAAAAAAACATGAAGAGCGATATAAGACTTATCTCTCAAACCTTTATGGTTTGAGAGATATTCACAAGCAAAATTTCCCCTCCCGCCCCTTTTACTCAGTGTAAACCATCTCTTCTCAGATGTGGAATCCAGTCCATAGACCAGACAGATAACAGCAGGGGACAATCTTCTTCCTATGAGAACAATGAAAGTCCTGCCCCCTTTGACAAGTTTTTCAGGTTTTTCCCTATCTTAATTGAAGATTGTCCCTCTCTGCAATCTACCTGGGCACCTCCCTTCTGCTCTGGCTGAACAGTGTTACATCAGTAAAAGGGGCGGGAGGGGGATACTTTGTTATTGAATTACTCTTGAACTATAACTCTGACATTACTGAAATAACACTCTCCAAGGTACAAATACTATGAGGATTAATTAGAGCTGCTTTTATTATGAAACATTACTTTCCTTTTAAGAGCATTAACCTAAAGTGCGATCATTGCATTATTTTGGGGGAAAGTGCAGCAAGGGAAACATACACTGGGAAAGGGACCCTGCCCCAAGGAGCTTACAATCTAATTAGAGTTCATGATGACATACAGAGACAGTAGGAGGATGATTATAAGTGCAAGTACAAGGTGCGGTGAAGGAAGCGCAGAAAGATTCTGATGTCACTATCGTTGTGCAGGGATGAGGATATTGCTATTGAGATGCCTCCTTGAGCAGGTGGGTTTTGAGGAGATGCTTGAAAGTGATGATTGTGGATGATTGGCGAATGGTGATAGGGAGGGCATTCCAGAGTCGGGGGGCAGCCAGTGAGAAAGCTTGTAGATGAGAGATGGCTCGAGTTGTGTAGGGAGAGGACAGGAAGAACCTAACGAAGTACACACCCTATTGGGTCTGTACTTCTAATTTGTGCTGTACATATAATCAAGAACATGTATTAAACAGGGGTGAGAAATCCGTTTATCCCTTTGATGCTCTTGAGCGGTGACTAGCCGGAGAACAGATAACTTTTAGTGATGATCGAGCACCCCAATGCTCGGGTGTTCGGGTGCTCTGGCCGAGCGCCCCCGGAGGCTCGAGTGCTCGGCCGAGCACCCGAGCCCCATTGAAGTCAATGGGAGGACTCGAGCATTACACCAGGCACCCCCTGCTCTGATGAGGGGAGGGTGCCTGGTCCATAGGAAAAGGGCAGAAAATGATGGAAACACCACAGAAATGGTTCAGGGACAGCATAGGGAGGATGTCTGGATGCATCTTGGACTCCAACGTCGCTGCTGGGAACGATGTTTCGCCCGTAGTACGCCATTTTTACAGACTGACCGTAAAACACACAAAAAGGAAGATAAAAACGACTTTAGGCGAAAAATTGTTACCAAACAGTATTTGCTGTATATTTACTTGTATATCATCTGCAAATTCTGCAAAAAATTTCATAGATTTTTCGGAACTGGGGCCATGATTAAGAGGGAAACGTGCGCAGAGGCAAATTCTGCAAAAAATGTCCTCGATTTTTCGGAACTGGGGCCATGATTAAGAGGGAAACGTGCGCAGAGGCAAATTCTCCCAAAAATTTCCTCGATTTTTCGGAACTGGGGCCATGATTAAGAGGGAAACGTGCGCAGAGGCAAATTCTGCAAAAAACTTCATAGATTTTTCGGAACTGGGGCCATGATTAAGAGGGAAACGTTCGCAGAGGCAAATTCTGCAAAAAATGTCCTCGATTTTTCGGAACTGGGGCCATGATTAAGAGGGAAACGTGCGCAGAGGCAAATTCTGCAAAAAATTTCCTCGATTTTTCGGAACTGGGGCCATGATTAAGAGGGAAACGTGCGCTGAGCCGACCATCTAAAACATTATGGGTGAGGGTCTGCTGCGGAGCTGACCATCCTAAACATTATATGCGAAGGCCCGCTAGTGAGCTGACGCTATAAAACATTATATGAGAGGGCTCGCTAGAGAGCTGACCCAATAAAACATTATATGAGAAGGCCCGCTGGTGAGCTGACCTATACAAAAATTGTCAAACAGCGCCCGCTGGTGAGCTGGCCCTATATAAAAATTATATCACAGGGCCCGCTGGTGAGCTGGCCCTATATAAAAATTATATCCCAGGGTATATGGAAGAGAGTCAACCATATACCCATTTTTTGGGTGGAAGGGGTGAATGGGAATACAGAGTATTCCCATCATTGTAAATAACATATATAAAGTGACTTTATGTTCACCCGGGGCTTTCCTCCAGTGGAGTGGAGAAGTCAGGGGAAATCCAGGCCTTGTTCATTTTTATAAGTGTCAACCTATCAGCATTTTCGGTGGAAAGGCGGATACGCTTATCTGTTATGATGCCACCAGCAGCACTAAATACCCGCTCAGACAGAACGCTGGCGGCAGGGCAGGCCAGCACCTCAAAGGCGTAGAGTGCCAGTTCATACCACGTGTCCAGCTTGGACACCCAGTAGTTGTAAGGCACAGAGGGATCATTGAGGACACTGACACGGTCTGCTACGTACTCCTTCACCATCTTCCAAAACTTTTCCCTCCTTGTGACACTAGGCTGCGCATCAGGGTGAGGGTGCTGGCGGGGTGTCATGAAGGTGTCCCACGCCTTGGAGAGTGTTGCCCTGCCTTTGTCGGAACTGCTGTGTGCTCCCCTTTTCTCCCCTTCTCGGTTGGCCAAGGTAGCACGTACTCTGCCGCCAGCGTTGTCAGATGGAAAATTTTGGAGCAATTTTTCGACAAGAACCTTCTGGTATTGCACCATTTTGCTTGTCCTCTCCACCGGAGGAATGAGAGATGAGAAATTCTCTTTGTAGCAGGGGTCCAGAAGGGTGAACACCCAGTAATCCGTGTTGTCTAAAATGCGTATAACGCGTGGGTCACGGGAAAGGCAGCCTAACATAAAGTCAGCCATGTGTGCCAGAGTACCAACAGGCAAGATTTCGCTGTCCTCACCAGGAGGATGACTCTCAATCTCCTCATCCTCTTCCTCCTCTTCTGCCCACCCACGCTGAAGAGATGGAAATAAAGTTCCATGGCTACCCTCTGTAGCGGAGGCAACCGTGTCTTCCTCCTCCTCCTCCTCCGCCTCCTCCAATTGTCGCTGAGAAGACGAAGTGAGGGTGCTCTGGCTATCAACTTGTGTAAGCTCTTCCTCCCGCATTTCCACCTCTTCCACATGCAAAGCGTCGGTTTTAATTGTGAGCAGCGAGCGTTTCAGTAGACACAGAAGTGGGATGGTTACACTGATAATAGCGTTATCGCCGCTCACCATCTGTGTGGATTCCTCAAAATTGCGTAAAACCTCACAGAGGTCTGACATCCATTCCCACTCCTCACTTCTGATTAGAGGAAGTTGAACGGAGAGGCGACGACCGTGTAACAGCTGGTACTCCACTACTGCCCTCTGCTGCTCACAAAGCCGGGCCAACATGTGGAAGGTGGAGTTCCAGCGCGTGCTCACGTCACACAGCAGCCGGTGAGCTGGCAATTGTAAGCGCTGCTGCAGCTTCAACAGGCCGGCTGAAGCTGTTGATGACTTACGGAAATGTGCACACACGCGGCGCACCTTGGTCAAGAGATCATGCAAATTGGGGTAGGTTTTTAGAAATCGCTGAACCACTAAATTAAATACATGCGCTAGGCATGGTACGTGTGTGAGCTTGCCGAGCTCCAAAGCCGCCACCAAGTTACTCCCATTATCACACACAACCATGCCTGGTTGCAGGTTGAGTGGCGAGAGCCACTGCTCGGTCTGGTGACTAATCCCCTGCAACAGCTCTGAGGCCGTGTGCTGTTTGTCCCCAAGGCAGATCAGCTTCAGCACGGCCTGTTGACGCTTCCCCACTGCAGTGCTACACTGCTTCCAGCTACCGGCTGATGGGTGAGTGGCGCTGCGCGCAGAGAATTCGGAGGTGGAAACGGAGGAGGAGGAGGAGGAGGAGGAGCCAATAACGTAGGTGCTGGCGGAAACCCTGATGGAGGTAGGGCCCGCAATCCTCGGCGTGGGTAGCACCTGTGCCATCCCAGGGTCCGAGTCGCTCCCAGCCTCCACGACATTCACCCAGTGTGCCGTCAGGGAAATGTAGCGTCCCTGGCCACAAGCACTTGTCCATGTGTCAGTCGTTAAGTGGACCTTCCCAGTAACTGCGTTGGTCAGGGCACGGGTGATGTTACGGGACACATGGTGGTGTAAGGCGGGGACGGCACACCGGGAAAAGTAGTGGCGGCTGGGGACTGCGTACCGAGGGACAGCTGCTGCCATCAGGCTGCGGAAGGACTCAGTCTCCACAAGCCTAAATGGCAGCATTTCGATGGCCAGTAATTTGGAAAGGTGTGAGATTAGTGCTATGGCCTGTGGGTGGGTGGCTGGGTATTTTCGCTTGAGCTCAAATGCCTGGGGTAACGACATTTGGACGCTGCGCTGGGACAGGGAAGTGGATGCGGTCGCTGATGGTGCTTCAGATGGTACAGGTGCAGGGCGGGAGGTATGCGGGCCTGCGCCTTCGACAGGCGATTGGCCGGCACCGAAAACAGGGAAGAGGAGGCAGTGGTGTGGCCTGCAGACACAGATTGGCGATCCGGGCGTTCCTCCCACTTATTACGGTGCTTTTATGCCATGTGTCGGATCATGCTGGTGGTGGTGAGGTTTCTAGTGTTCATGCCTCGGCTCATTCTGGTGTGGCACAGGTTGCAAACTACAATTTTTTTGTCGTCCGCACTTTCCTTAAAAAAACGCCATACCGCGGAACACCTAGCCCTTGGCAAGGGAGATTTACGCAAGGGGGTGCTCCGTGGAACATTTGCGGGCCGGTTTGGTGCGGTCCGCCTTCTTTCTTTAGCCACACCACTGCCTCTTCCAGCCTGTTGCGGTGCTGCAGATGGCTCACCCTCAGGACTGCTGTCATCGCTCGGCTCTCCACCTTCCCAGGTGGGGTCAGTCACCTCATCGTCCACCAAGTCCTCCTCCACTTCCTCACTCTGATCATCCTCCTCATTTCTTGATCCCACCACATACTCAGTCATTGACAACTGTGTATCATCCTCCTCATCAAGGTCTTGAGACAGTAATAGTGGTTGATTTGATGGCAACTGTGTCTCATCATCATCATCCACTTCCTTTGACCTTAAATGCCGTTCCCCTCTGTCATCTTCTTGTGATTGGGTACCCTCTAGAGGTTGTGAATCAGGGCACAAGATGTCATGTTCCTCTGCAAGCGTGCTTGGAGAGAGGTTCAAATGAAGGATTGGTGATGAGACGAGCTCCTCACTATATCCCAGTGTGGGATCACTTCTTTGGCCAGACCCTCTATGGTGGGAGGAAGGATGATCAGGGTGAGGATTATGTTGACCAGACTCTTGGCTACTGAGAGTGGACTTGGTGGAAGACAGGGTGGTGCTTAACCGACTGGAAGCAGTATCAGCTGAAATCCAACCGACCACCTGTTCGCAGTGGTCTGACCTCGAGAGTGATGTCCTGCGACGCCCTGTAAACTGAGACATGAAGCTAGGTATGGTGGATGTCTTTCTTTCTTGTGCTCTGGCACCAGGCACAGTTTCTACGCGTCCTGACCCGCGCCCTGAAATATCAGGATCACGTCCACTTCCCCGTCCCTTTTTACCCGCCTTCTTCATATTACACGGAATATGTGCTGCTAATCTGCAACTTTGCACACTAAACAGAATGTGCTGCTTATCTGCGGCTAGGCACAGTGAATGGAATATGTGACTTTTATTTTTTACACTTTGCACACTAAACAGAATGTGCTGCTAATCTGCAACTTTGCACACTAAACAGAATGTGCTGCTTATCTGCGGCTAGGCACAGTGAACGGAATATGTGACTTTTATTTTTTACACTTTGCACACTAAACAGAATGTGCTGCTAATCTGCAACTTTGCACACTAAACAGAATGTGCTGCTTATCTGCGGCTAGGCACAGTGAACAGAATATGTGACTTTTATTTTTAACACTTTGCGCACTAAACAGAATGTGCTGCTTATCTGCGGCTAGGCACAGTGAACAGAATATGTGACTTTTATTTTTTACACTTTGCACACTAAACAGAATGTGCTGCTAATCTGCAACTTTGCACACTAAACAGAATGTGCTGCTTATCTGCAGCTAGGCACAGTGAATGGAATATGTGACTTTTATTTTTTACACTTTGCACACTAAACAGAATGTGCTGCTAATCTGCAACTTTGCACACTAAACAGAATGTGCTGCTTATCTGCGGCTAGGCACAGTGAACGGAATATGTGACTTTTATTTTTTACACTTTGCACACTAAACAGAATGTGCTGCTAATCTGCAACTTTGCACACTAAACAGAATGTGCTGCTTATCTGCGGCTAGGCACAGTGAATGGAATATGTGACTTTTATTTTTTACACTTTGCGCACTAAACAGAATGTGCTGCTAATCTGCAACTTTGCACACTAAAAAGAATGTGCTGCTAATCTGCAACTTTGCACACTAAACAGAATGTGCTGCTAATCTGCAACTTTGCACACTAAAAAGAATGTGCTGCTAATCTGCAACTTTGCACACTAAACAGAATGTGCTGCTAATCTGCAACTTTGCACACTAAAAAGGATGTGCTGCTAATCTGCAACTTTGCACACTAAACAGAATGTGCTGCTAATCTGCAACTTTGCACACTAAAAAGGATGTGCTGCTAATCTGCAACTTTGCACACTAAACAGAATGTGCTGCTAATCTGCAACTTTGCACACTAAACAGAATGTGCTGCTAATCTGCGGCTAGGCACAGTGAACGGAATATGTGACGTTTTTTTTTTAAACTCTGCCCCCCAAAACAAAATATAACTGCTTCCCCCACACACAATAGTCCTAAAAAGGACTTTTGGGTCTTTTTGTTGTTCAAACACACTTTTCTTCTCCCTACACTGGCTTTCCCTTCCTATCCTCATCTCTCCCTGGCTAAGACTGAGCCGAACTCGCTGGTCAGGTGCTATACAGCACCCGATCACGGGTTCTGGCCAGCCAATCAGTGTAATGCCAGCAGCCAACATGGCTGCTGGCATTACACTGATGTCAGAGCCTCCCCGCACGTTTATTGGCTGCGCAGCAGCCGCGAAACGTGCGGGGAGGAGACCCGAACATGGCGGGCGAGCACATGCGGTACTCGTACGAGTACCGCCATGTGCCGAGCAGAGCGATGCTCGAGCCGAACCGAGCTTCGGCCGAGCATGCTCGCTCATCACTAATAACTTTGCTTTTGTTCATGCTCAGAACCTCTCACATATTTTGGCTTGTTTCTGAGAAACACTTAGGACGAATTGTTTAAAAAGTCGTCATAATGAAAAAATTGTCAAATCATTAGTTGGTGACAAAAGAAGGACAATGTTTTCAGAAGTAAATCTGTCACGTTTGAAAATGCGTCTGATTAATTAAAAAGGACGGTAACAAGATCTCGATGAACATTGCCTTTAAAAATCTGATGTTAAAAATTGTCTTTGATTTTGTCTTTGAAAATAACATTTTCAAAGAATCAAAGAAATTTTTTGTCTTCGAAACGACAAATTGCTAACAGTACATTAATTTGTCTTCTCCATGTTTACACCATATTTATTTTGTCTGGAAAAAAATGACATTAATATGACAAAAAAGGGACGTTGAAATGAATATTTTTTTCTGAAAATACCTTACAATATGATGGTAGATTAAACCACACCCACTTTTAAGATGGCTTTTTCCCTTTGAGGGAGATGGCGGGATAGGATGCAAAAAATGAAGAACTTTTTTATTCTGATTACAGACAATTTCAATTACCACCACTTAGAGTCTCTCTCTAAGTGTAAAGGGTAATCCAGACTTGGACCCCTTGCTGTCAGTGCCTAGGGAAGCCAGCTGCATCTCATTGATGAGGCCCAAACAAGGCTGAAGCGTACATCTGGGGTTAGCTGTTTTTTACGTACAGAGGAGACTTCCCCATCATTTTGGAACTGGACCTCCCTTATGGGTAGGATTAGTCTAATATGTATGTGGAAATTTCTCTTCTGTAATGGCACTAGAGAGCTAAAATGTGATGCTCTTGAGTGGTGACTAGCCGTAGAACAGGCAACTTTGCTTTTGTTCCTGCTCAGAGCCTCTCCCATCTTTTGCCTTGTTAACCCTTTGAATGTCAGACGGGTATCCTATCCAACGCACTCAAAGGGTTAAAATATATTCCTGTTGGAGCAGGGGTGAGAAACCTGTTGCTATCCAGCTGTTGTTGGACTACAGTTCCCATTATCCTCTGATGATTATTGTCCTGCTGAGGGTGATGGGATTTGCAGACCAATTACAGTCAAGGAGCCACCGATTGTCTATTCAGGATATAAGCCAATGATAAAATGTCTGGATTCTGCTCTTATACAGACAGACCCTGTGTACCATGCTGTTAAAGTCCAAATTGTGCTCTTTAAGCTGCTTGTCTCATGGAGATGACTTACATTATGGGGATGAATTATGTTAATACTTGACTTGTTTTACTAACTGGCGTAATATTTCTTTTTTCCCTATACATTCTATGGGGAACAGTTAAATTCTTGATAGATAGATAGATAGATAGATAGATAGATAGATAGATAGATAGATATGAGATAGATAGATGATAGATAGATAGATGATAGATGATAGATAGATAGATAGATAGATAGATAGATAGATAGATAGATAGATAGATAATAGATAGATAGATAGATAGATAGATAGATAGATAGACAGATAGATAGATAGATAGATATGAGATAGACAGATGATAGATAGATAGATGATAGATAGATAGATGATAGATAGATAGATAGATAGAAAGATAGATAGATAGATAGATATATGTGCTTTGTTCTGCCATCATCCCTCCTTCCTTATCCTCCTTTATCTACAGTCACTTGTCTGATGTACAGAAGGTGGAACTAATCTAATTATTAAATTTGTTACTGTGAAGCAGCATCAAGACTGACAACCATTCCAGCAGCCTGGAGCTGAATGTGAACATTGTGTTCAATTTTTTTATTTTTTTGCTAAGGTGGATGATGCAAGAAAGAAGGTTTTAACTATATGTATTAACCCTTTGTGTGTCAGACTGTAAAACAGTGCACAACCCTCTGGCTCCCAAAGGGTTAACATCAATTTAGATCGAAAGAGTGTGTGAGAGATAGATAGATAGATAGATAGATAGATAGATAGATAGATAGATAGATAGACAGACAGACAAACATATAGGTAGACAGATAGACATAGATAGATAGATAGACAGATAGATAGATAGACATAGATAGATAGATAGACAGATAGATAGATAGACATAGATAGATAGATAGACAGATAGATAGATACACATACAAACATATAGGTAGATAGATAGACATAGATAGAGAGACAGATATATAGATAGATAGATAGATAGATAGATAGATAGATAGACAGACAGACAGACAGACAGATAGATAGATAGATAGATAGATAGATAGATAGATAGATAGATATGTAGATAGATAGATAGATAGATAGATAGATAGATAGATAGACAGATAGATAGATAGATATGTAGATAGATAGATAGATAGATATGTAGATAGACAGATAGATAGATAGATAGATAGATAGATAGATAGATAGATAGATAGATAGATAGATAGATAGATAGATAGAGATAGACAGATAGATGATAGATAGATAGATAGATAGATAGATAGATAGATAGATAGATAGATAAAGAGAGAGAGAGAGAGAGATTTGCAGTTTTCTTTTAATAAGGGGGATGGACAATGCAGTAAAAAGGATGCTCTAGCCACAGGTATTAACCCTTTGGGTGTCAGAATTATGTGCAGCCCGTTAGTTAGAAATCAGTTGCACACCTCTATGGCTTTCAGTGGATTAACATGCATGTATTTTTTTTCTGATGCATTTTTATTATCATTACACGGTACTCCCAGCGCAGCTCACATCAGATAACCTTTATAGATTAGGGAATTGCTGTATCTCACTCTCTGCTCCCAACATCTACTGCTTTTTTTTTTCCAAAGTCACGGAATGGAGATGTGTCAGGTCCTTATTATCAACAGCCACAAAGGGATTCTGTAACCATGGGAGCAAGGTGAGCGATTCTTCCATTGAAACAGACAGAATTCCCTACATCCCTGATGAGTTTTTTCTTCTCCTTTTCTTAAACGCAGATAGGAATAGATTTTTTTTTTTCGTGGACTAAACAAAGACCAAAATATATTCTAGCAAAAAAGCAATAAAAAATAATTAACCCTCTGGAGTGCCGGAGGAGCGCTACAGGACAGCACTGTCACTGGTAACTAGTACAAAAAGTATGAATAATTCATTTTTGTGAGCGTTGTTAAATCTAAAGTTCATTGTAAATGATTGTAATTGACTTGCGATTCCGCTTTTTGTTGACGTTTTTAGCAGCATACAGTTATTGACAGTCCTGCTACTTTTAACCCCTTAAGGACCCATGACGGTTCTGGACCGTCATGGGCTGTTATACCCGTAAGGACCCATGACAGTCCTGGACCATCATGCTCTTTTTCCACATGGCTGCACGCCGTTCGGGGAGTCTGGAGTCGGATCACACAAAAAAAAAAAAAAAAAAATGCTCCGTGGTCCTTAAAGGCCTGAAAGTACGTGCGCAGCCGGTCCTTAAGGGGTTAACCCTTTGAGTGCCACAGGGTTACGCAATGTATTGCAAAACAATGCATTGCGTACTCCCTCTGGCACGCAAAGGGTTAACCTCACGGATGTTACAGATGTCTCTGACTCATTGAGGAGATGCACTAAGGTGTGCTAAAGCAGTGATAAAGCAGAGATAACTTCTCCAGTGATATCACTTCTCAAATTTTTATGTTATTCCATAGACAGTATGCACTAAGATTCCTCATGGGGAGAAGCACTAACCGGTGATAAAGAGGTGATAAAGCGGAGATGATTTTTCCATTGATATCACTTCTCCAGTTCCTATGTTATTCTACGGAGTCTGTGCACTAAGATCTCCAAAGTTGGAGAAATCTTACTGCATTGGCTCCATAGAACAATATAGGAACTGAAGAAGTGATATCACTGGAGAAGTTATCTCCATTTATCACCTCTTTATCACATATTAGTGAATCTCCCCTCTCAAGTGGAACAGATCTTAGTGCATAGACTCCATAGAACAGTGATTCTCAGCTCCGGTCCTCGGAGCACACCAACAGGTCATGTTTTCAAGATATCCCCAATTAATCACAGGTGAATCAATCACAATGACTGAGCCACTAATTGCTCACCTGTGATTAAGCAGGAACAACTTGAAAACCTGCACTGTTGGTGTGCCCTGAGGACTAACGTTGAGAAACACTGCCATAGAATAACATAGGAACTGCAGAAGTGATATCACTGGAGAAGTCATCTCCACTTAATCACCTCTTTATCACTCCTCAGTGCATCTCCATCCGCAAGTTTGAGAAATCTTAGTGCATTGGCTCCACAGAATAACACAGGAATTGCAGAAGTGATATCACTGCAGAAGTTATCTCCACTTTATCATCTATTTATCATGCCTTCGTGTATCCCCTCCATCAAGTGGAAGAAATCTTAGTGCATAGGCTCTATAGAATAACATAGGAACTGGAGAAGTGATATCACTGGAGAAGTCATCTCCACTTAATCACCTGTTTATCAAACCTCAGTGCATCTCCATCCTCAAGCTGAAGAAATGTTAGTGCATTGGCTCCACAGAATAGCATAGGAATTTGAGTAGTGATATCACTGGAGAAGTTATCTCCTTTTTATCACTTATTCATCATTACTTAGCAGATAACCCCCTCCTTTTCCTTGGGGCTAATTGATTTTAAAAAATGCATACTATAAGTAATTAAAAATAGCGATGGGGGGGATGCATTAAGGCATGATAAAGAGGTGATAAAGTGAGATGACTTCTCCAGTGTTATCACTACTCCAATTTCTATGTTACTATATGGAGCCAATGTACTAACATTTCTCCAACTTATGTACTCTTTATCACTTCTTAGTGCATACCCCCTTCCCCAGGGCTATTTGGAAATGAAGGAATCTGCCAGTGCAGATCCTCTGATGTTAGTGGCTGCAGGTTGATTTGCACTAGAGCAGTGGTTCTTAACCAGGGTGTCGTGCCACAATGGAATGTTGCAAGCCCTCCAGCTTCAGGTGCAATTTTTTCTCCATGAAGACTTTGACAATATTGTATTTTTTTTAAATATATATTTAAGGAAATCTTTATGCACAATATGCTTGTATTTGTCCTTCTGATTGTAAGACCTGATTGTACATTTACAGTAAAATCTTGCATATTATATGCACAATTTTGCAAAAAAAAAAAAATATATATATAATTATATCCATTCCCCCCACCCTTCGTGCAATCCACTTCTATCTTCCACTCACCCCCAAATCAAGTGTGATCTCTGCCCAGTGGGCGGCATGCTTGCATTTGCTGCCTGATTACAGCAATGCCATGTGAGAACCTTTTCATCTGAGCCAACGGTAAGGCCCATTGAGGGCATGAAGGACCTTGCTGGGCAATCCTGTAGATCCAATGCACAGAGATCTATGCAATGGATCTACTGTATTGCCCTGTGAGGACATTGAGGTCCTCAAAGGGCATTACCATTGCCTCACATGTAAAGATCCTCATAGCACATTGCTGGAAGCGGGCAGTAAATGCAAGCATGCCACCCGCTGGGCAGAGATCACAGAGAGGGATGAGTGGAAGCTGGGCAAGTTGGGAGCGGAGTGAGGAAATCAACACAAAAATGTATTTTCTTTTTGTCAGAAGACGGGAAAAGAGAGGGGGCGTATTATACATAGAGTATAATTTACACCTGCGTATTATACACAGGTACATATTATACCTGAGATTATACAGTCTATATTTTTCCTCTTGATTATTCCCTTGATAAATACCTATAAAATGCTAGCAATGCGTTCCGTATCCCTATGGCACTCAAAGGGTTAAAGAGCATTTTACCTATATTTCACATAGGTTATATGCTCTTTCATTAATAAAGGGGGCAACTGTCGCCCCCATGCTAGGGGGGTGTCATGAGGGATCATGATACCCCTCGTGAGGTCTGAAGTACTTTTTTAATACAAATTACATATATAATTTAAAAAAAAGAAAATAATTGTTACGCATAAATTAAATATTTAATTACATTTTCACACAAATTACATATATAATAAAAACAAACACCTTTTTGTATACATATACAGGTTGCCTATTAACCCTAAGAGTACCAGAGGGGTAGCAAACACATTACAATACCTCTCTGGCACTCATAGGGTTAATATTGCAATAAACAATATGAGGGCATGTCGAGTGTAATAGGAGAAGAAAAATGTGGGATAAAAATGGTGAAAGAAAGTCATGGGAGCACTGTAGTCGACTTTTCAAGGGGGAGGGGGGGTTAAAATGTCGGATGTACAATATTCGTCGAATTAATATGGTGAAAGAAAGCACTGTAAGTCACATTTGGAAGGGGAAGGGTTAATTGTTGACTATGAACAATATTTGTCGGATTAATGTGGTATAAGAAAGCACTAAGTCGGATTTGGAAGGGTTAATTGTCGACTATAAACAATATTTGTCGTATTAAGGTGGTAGAAGAAAGCACTGCAAGTCGAATTTTAAAAGGGGGGGTTAATATGTAGAGGGGTTTTAGCGAGGGTAATAGAATCGAGCCTTTGGGGAGCTGAGGCGACACAGTCAGTGGTACAGATAGGGCCGAGTGAGAAGAAGGAATTGACTAGGGTTGCCACCCAGTCTGTGTTTTACCGGCAGGCCGGTAAAAAATTGGCTTCTGTCCAGTGTTAAGTCTATGGAGGGAATGCCATGGCCAGTATTTTTTTGAAGAAAAGGTGGCAACCCTAGAATTGACAGAGAGGGTAGCTGAGGATGATAAAATATAAACAGTGGCAGAAATGAGGGGTTGCAAATGGGGAGCAGAATCAAGGAGAGAGTGGAAAAACAACAGGATAATGAGATCAGGAGAAGTGACAGAGACAGTGACAAGAAGGTGAGGAGACGGGGATGGATATCATAGATGAAGATTGGGGAGGGAACAGACAGAAGCAGGGGAGGTGTAGATAATGAAAAGAGAAGACACATAGAGGGGGAGAGACAATTCAAATAGTGAAGAAATAGGAGGAAATGCATTGACACAGTCTTAATCAAGATGTGAACTAACCAGCCAATCAGGATGCACGGCAAGATGTAAAACGAAGAAGAAGACTGGCCGATCAGCTAATCATAGTGCCACTATATAATAGCTGATTGTTGCTTTGCTAGTAGGATTTGGGTTTGATCTGTGCAATTCTGATTAGATACTTCAATCAAGGATACATGTAAAAAGTTAAAAGCAGAGCAATTCAGGGGCAAACCAATTGTACCATAAGGGATACATAAAAATTCCCTTTGCATTGGATACCTCTCTGGCACTCAAAAGGTTAAATGGAGCCATTTAAAAAACCTTAAAGGCTAGTTCATCTCCAAAGCATTGTGATGCAAATCGTTTGAGGTCTCTCTAGCATTCAAGGAATTATAAGATCAATTTTAACCAATGCTAATATGGGGAATGTTTATTTTCCCATATGTGCCTCTTTTTTCTTCTCTTTCTGTTTGTGCTTATGACCCTATCTGTTTGTTGACTACATACATGAGCACTTACTGTCACCAGTATGCACGTTACTGAAACAAATACATACCTCCCAAGAGTCTACCTTTAGGAGGGACAGTCCCTCTTTGAGACCCAAATCCCTCTGTCCCTCTTTCCCACCCTGATGTCCCTGTGTTTAGGAGATCAGACTGTGTGGTGTGTATATAAGTGTATCACCCTGGTGTCCCTGTGTTTAGGAGATCAGACTGCGTGGTGTGTATATAAGTGTATCACCCTGGTGTCCCTGTGTTAGGAGATCATACTGTGTGGTGTGTATATAAGTGTATCACCCTGGTGTCCCTGTGTTTAGGAGATCAGACTGTGTGGTGTGTATATAAGTGTATCACCGCGGTGTCCCTGTGTTTAGGAGATCAGACTGTGTGGTGTGTATATAAGTGTATCACCCTGGTGTCCCTGTGTTTAGGAGATCAGACTGTGTGCTGTGTATAGAAGTGTATCACCCTGGTGTCCCTGTGTTTAGGAGATCAGACTGTGTGGTGTGTATTTAAGTGTATCACCCTGGTGTCCCTGTGTTTAGGAGATCAGACTGTGTGCTGTGTATAGAAGTGTATCACCCTGGTGTCCCTGTGTTTAGGAGATCAGACTGTGTGGTGTGTATAGAAGTGTATCACCCCAGTGTCCCTGTGTTTAGGAGATCAGACAGTGTGGTATGTATATAAGTGTATCACCCTGATGTCCCTGTGTTTAGGAGATCAGACTGTGTGGTGTGTATATAAGTGTATCACCCTGGTGTCCCTGTGTTTAGGAGATCAGACTGTGTGGTGTGTATATAAGTGTATCACCCCGGTGTCCCTGTGTTTAGGAGATCAGACTGTGTGGTGTGTATAGAAGTGTATCACCCCAGTGTCCCTGTGTTTAGGAGATCAGACAGTGTGGTATGTATATAAGTGTATCACCCTGATGTCCCTGTGTTTAGGAGGTCAGACTGTGTGGTGTGTATATAAGTGTACCACCCTGGTGTCCCTGTGTTTAGGAGATCAGATTGTGTGGTGTGTATATAAGTGTATCACCCTGGTGTCCCGGTGTTTAGGAGATCAGACTATGTGATGTGTATATAAGTGTATCACCCTGGTGTCCCTGTGTTTAGGAGATCAGACTGTGTGGTGTGTATATAAGTGTATCACCCTGATGTCCCTGTGTTTAGGAGATCAGACTGTGTGGTGTGTATATAAGTGTATCACCCTGATGTTCCTGTGTTTAGGAGATCAGACTGTGTGGTGTGTATATAAGTGTATCACCCTGATGTTCCTGTGTTTAGGAGATCAGACTGTGTGGTGTGTATATAAGTGTATCATCCCGGTGTCCCTGTATTTAGGAGATCAGACTGTTTGGTGTGTATAGAAGTATATCACCCCGGTGTCCCTGTGTTTAGGAGATCAGACTGTGTGGTGTGTATATAAGTGTATCACCCTGGATTTCCCTGTGTTTAGGAGATCAGACTGTGTGGTATGTATATAAGTGTATCACCCTGATGTCCCTGTGTTTAGGAGATCAGACTGTGTGGTGTGTATATAAGTGTATCACCCTGATGTTCCTGTGTTTAGGAGATCAGACTGTGTGGTGTATATAAATGTATCATGTTGCTCCACAGCAATAAAACTCACATTAATGTTTTTGTAAATGTCAGTATACCTGTTAAAAGTAGTCTCTGTTAACAAAATAGTTTGGTCTTTCTTCAAATCAGTTATTATGTTAACAAAGAGGTATCAGTAGGTTCTGAAATAACCTACCAATTCCTGTTAATGCTCAGCTCCCCAGTCACGCCCCCATCAACACCCACTAAAACAAAAATGTCCCTCTTTAGCCATTTGAAATGTTGGGAGGTATGCAGATAGAACAATTACTGGATCCTCACACAAAATACATATAATAATAACAAAGCTCTTAACCCTTTGAGTGCCAGAGGGTACGCAATGCATTGCAAAGCAGTGCATTGTGTACCCATCTGGCATCCAAAGGGTTAACCCTTTGTAATGCATTGAGTATCTCTCTGGCATCCAAAGGGTTAACCCTTGATTGCTAGAGAGGTCTCCAGTGCATTTCTTAGTAATGTATTGGAGACCACTTTAACCTACAATGGGTTAAAAAAATAGACAGTAAAGTATTTTTCTCAAAGGTAAATAAACACCACCATAAAATAGGAGTTGTCTGTTGACAATGTAGTAGGTTGTTCTGATCCCACCCATTACTCAGAAAGTGGGAGTGGCCTACCCAGCTAAGGCGCCCTTCAAAAGCTGGAGCTTTGGGTGGTTGATCACTCTACCTATAGACAGAGGCGTAACTAGAAGCCATCGGGCCTTGGTGCAAAAATTGCCATGCTCCCCCACTGGCCACCTCCACTGTCCACCTCCACATTGCCCCCAATATCCACATTGCCTCCACATTGGAACACCCCCACAGGGACCATCTCCTACTTCCTTGGTGGTCCAGCGGCGTGGCAGGAGAGGTCTGTGCTTCCTTCTGCACAGACCTCAGATGCTGGAGCTCCCGCATGGTCCTCTCTTCAGTAATGCAGAGTGATGGGAGATGATGTCATCTCCCAGCGCTCTGCATTACTAGCGTGCTGATGAGGGAGCTCAACAGCTAGAGGTCTGTGCCAAAGAAGGTGCGATCCCTATTGTTACACCAGTGCCTATAGAGATCCCCAGGCGCAAACTAGAGTAGGGGGAGTATGCAAAAGGAGAAGCTTAGGAATTTAGGTTAAGGGGTGTGGAAACTGAGGGTTTAAGGTAGAGGGGAACCAAAAAGGAAGGCAATAGTGTTTAGAGCGAAGGAGTGAGCAGGTCTGTCCGCCCACCCCTTTTTGTTGGTTATGGGTCAGAGGTGGTGGTTGCGGTGGTGTTCTTTCCTTGAATGGGGGTAAGTTGAGTGTTCACAATATAAATGATGGATCTCTAGGGAGGTTGGCACCAGGCTTATGTCACAGATGGTTACGTTACCCATTGCAGCTGGCTGGGTCTGGCACAACTGGGGTAACTGGTTAACTGCACTTTGGAAAAATGGATAATTGTTTGGATTAATCATGAGCACACTTTGTATTTGGCCATGCCAGTAAAATGATAATTTAAGCTGGGAAGTGATTAAAAAGGGGCAAGGACTACACTGTGTGCACAATTATTAGGCAAGTTGTATTTTTGAGGATTCATTTTATTATTTAACAACTACAGTGCTCTCTGTCAATCCAAAATGTTAAGAAACTTTAAACCTAAATATTTAAGAAAGTGAGTTTTTGGCTTTCTTAGGAGAACATCTATGTGTGCACAATTATTGGGCAACTATTATTGTGCAGAATTATTATGCAACTAAATGAAAAATGATATTTTCCCCATCTTACGTGTTAATTTTCATCTATTAAAGTGAGAATACTAAACAAATAACTCAAAATGTACAAATAAACATTTGTGACATTTCCAAATAAAAATCAGTGACCAAATATAGCCACACTTCTTTTCAATAACAGTCATAAGCCTTCCATTCATGGCGTCTGTCAGTTTCTTGATCTGTTTTAAGATCAACTTTTTGTGCCGCAGCAACCACAGCCTCCCAGACACTGTTCAGAGAGGTGTACTGTTTTCCTTCAGAGTAAATCTGCCATTTAAGAAAGGCCCACAAATTCTCAATAGGGTTTAGGTTAGGAGAGGAAGGAGACCATGTCATTATTTTATCATCTTTAAGGCCTTTACTGGCTAGTAGTGTTGAGCGAGCGTGCTCGGCCGATGCTCGGATCGGCTCGAGCATCGCTCTGCTCGGCACATGGCGGTACTCGTCGAGTACCGCCATGTGCTCGCCCGCCATGTTCGGGTGGCGGGGATCTGTGCCGGAAGAGGCACAGATCTGAAGACGCTCCGCTGGACCACCAGGGACTGGAGGTACGGGGGCATTGCGGAGATGAAGGGGGCATTGCGGAGATGAAGGGGGACATTGTGGAAGAGGGGCATAGACTCTATGCCCCTCTTCCACAATGTCCCCCTTCATCTCCACTATGCCCCTCTTCCACAATGTCCCCCTTCATCTCCGCTATGCCCCTCTTCCACAATGTCCCCCTTCATCTCCGCTATGCCCCTCTTCCACAATGTCCCCCTTCATCTCCTCTATGCCATAGAGGAGATGAAGGGGGACATTGTGGAAGAGGGGCATAGCGGAGATGAAGGGGGACATTGTGGAAGAGGGGCATAGCGGAGATGAAGGGGGACATTGTGGAAGAGGGGCATAGCGGAGATGAAGGGGGACATTGCGGAGATGAAGGGGGCATTCAGAGATGAAGGGGGCATAGCGGAGATGAAGGGGGGCATTGACCAGGCACCCTCCCCTCATCAGAGCAGGGGGTGCCTGGTGTAATGCTCGTGTCGCCCCATTCATTTGAATGGGGCTCGGGTGCTCGGCCGAGCACTCGAGCCTCAGGGGGTGCTCGGTCAGAGCACCCGAGCACCCGAGCATCGGGGTGCTCGCTCAACACTACTGGCTAGCCATGCAGTGGAGTACTTCGATGCATGTGATGGAGCATTGTCCTGCATAAAAATCATGCAGACTTTTTCCTGTACCACTGCTTGAAGAAAGTGTCTTCTAAAAGCTGGCATTAGGTTTGGGAGTTGAGTTTGAGTCCATCTTCAACCCGAAAAGGTCCAACTAGCTCATCTTTGATACTGCCAGCCCATACCAGTACCCCTCCTCCCCTTGCTGGCATCAGAGTCAAAGTGGAGCTCTGTGCCTGTTACTGATCCAGCCACGGGCCCATCCATCTGGACTGTCAGGAGTCACTCTCATCTCATCGGTCCATCTGTCTTCAGATGTTTCTTGGCCCAGTATTGACATTTCAACTCGTGTGTCTTGTTCAGTAGTGGTCGGGTTTCAGCCTACCTTATGGTGGCCATGTCTCAGAGCACTGAACACCTAGTACTTCTGGACACTCCAGGTAGGTTGCAGTTCTGGAATATAACAGCACTGGAGGATAATGGGTTCCTGGTAGCTTCATGTTTGATTCTTCTCAAATCTCTGGCAGTTAATTTGTGTCTTTTTTTCTCAACACGTTTCTTGCAACCCTGTTGACTATTTGCAACAAAACGTTTGATGGTTCGGTGTTCATGACCCAATATCTAAGCAATTTCAAGAGTGCTGCATCCCTCTGAAAGACTTTTACCAATTTGTGACTTTTCAGAGTCAGTTATATCTCTTTTTCTGCCCATTTTGCCTGAGGAAATGAAACTGCCTAATAATTATGCACACCTTGACATAGGGTGTTCATCTCCTTAGGCCACACCCTCTCTCATTACTTTACCAATGTTCACTTTCATACTGTATTGTCTTGCGCAATTTTCAATAAAGATTTTTCTTTTGG
The DNA here is from genome assembly GCA_037306005.1 of Rhinophrynus dorsalis. Classification (NCBI taxonomy): domain Eukaryota; kingdom Metazoa; phylum Chordata; class Amphibia; order Anura; family Rhinophrynidae; genus Rhinophrynus; species Rhinophrynus dorsalis. Next base: position 42,609,113 of record CM074722.1, read on the forward strand.
GAAAAAAAAGATCTGACAGCGGATCACAACAAGGGACAATCTACAGGGGAAGGGAAAAGGGAACATACAGAGTTATACTGTTTATCAGTAGGCTGATCAGGAAGGTCTGATAAAGACTAATTTAATTGGTAGCAGGAAAGCTATAAAATTCTCAGTTACTGAGGTATGAGGCGAAGGTTGAACTTGATGGACTTGTGTCTTTTTTCAACCTAATTTACTATGTTACTATGTTACAGTTAGTATTAGGAAAAACCTGCCCTACTTCAACAAGGAGGACAGGTTTTTCCTTTTACTGACTGAGGGAAGATTGTCCTTTGTTGTGATTGTACCATCAAGCGACCGGACTTCAGATGTAAGGGTAGGCAGCATTAGAACCGGTAAAGGAGCGGGAGGAGTAAACTACTGCATAAAATAACAGCGTAATTGTACAGTTGTGGACAATAAGAGCAGCACTTGGCAGTACGGTTCGGCCAATTTCAGAATTCGGACAAATAAGGGTTATTCAGCGTCATTCGGGCCAAACAACAGGTAAGGGTCATTCATTTTTTAAAAACCGAATCCGAACAGCCCTGGTCAGAATCTTCTGTGTAAATTCCGGAAATTCGGACGACGGCTACCCGCGCGCGCAATACTTTCCCTCCCTCTCTAGTCCAATTAGCTTCTTCATTTCATGATGGGGTTTGGACTAATGACACATCAGACACCCAGACAGCCTGCATTTCCTGTTAGTCTGTTGTTGGTGCTCAGAGAGAGCAGAAGGAGATAGAGAGTGTCCAGTTGTTGTGTAGGCAGGTACTGTAACATACGTAGGCAACCAGCATTAGTACCTTATTGCCACTGCAAGGGAGAGTCATCTTTGTTCCTGTGCAAAATATTAGGAATTTGTTGTAATAGTTTTCAGAGTGACACAGCCAGTCTCACAGTTGTGTATGCAAAGTATGTTAAATTCTGCTGAATAATTCGGACTATTGTCGAATTTCGTCTGAGTCGAACAGGTCTGGTCCGAAATGCAGATCCTCCGAACGACAAAAAAAAAAAAAAAAGTCTGAAATCGAATTTTACTGAAATTTTTTGCTGTGCACAAGTCTATTCCTTATGAGAAACAAACTGAGCTGTTTTGGTACTGATCTATGCCTTTAAACAGTTAAGAATGCCATGAGCAGTGACAAGATTCTGAGGTCCTGTGGCCCTCTTAGCAACTTCTATGGCCACTTCCAAGGATGTGACATCCATACTGACTCAAATTGCTATCTCTTGAACAGACACAAGGCCAAAAATTCATTTGGGCCAATAGGATTTTCTGTTTATAGTAAGGTAAGTGTGTGTGTGTGTGGGGGGGGTTATTATCAGGAGGTAGCAGTTCCCCCTTAAACCCACCAATCAGATGTCAGCTGAACTGTAGTCCAATAATAAATCTGTATTGCATAAATGTAATGCTTTGAGTGCCGGAGAGGATACTTCTCCGGCACTCAAAGGGTTAAAGGAAGTGATTTTCCTGTGATTTTTCCTGCAGTACTTTCTAGTGATGCACCCGCAAGCTCCAACCCCCCACCGCTCCCTCTGCTTTTTGGATTTTTCATCTCTCCAAGGCAGTGACCTTACTATTTGTTTTATGCTGAATAATTTCCCACTATCCAAATGCCAGCTGATAGAGGATGGCTCATTAAAATTCCCTTCGCTTCCAAAATGATGCTGTTATCAAGATTTCACAACTTTAAAACCATTTTCCATGCTTGTGCAAAGTGCTTTAAATGTGAAAAGGTGCCAGTTCAAGACGCGTCAACTTTCATGTTGAATCTGATTGAAACTGCTCAGTCTGCTACAATCCACTGCTCATTTTTAAGCAATTTATTCTTTGGCTCATTTCCATACCTTGGAACCTTTCGGTCGTTAACCCCCGGAAAATGAAGTAGGGCTTGGGGTGGGCGTGTCGAAATGATAGGATCTATTTCATAATATGGGTGGGGAATAACAAATGTGGGTGGGACTTGGAGGAGAAAAGGCAGGGTTTGCCTTGAAAATGGGAAAGTATGGGGTGGGCAGTAGGTTTGATGGGGTTTATAGTTGGAGGAGTTAACAGAGAATTCTCTAACTGGAGAATATCTCTCTCTGTCCCAATAGAACCAGTAATTAAAAAAAAAACAGTTTCCCGCACACATCAGGAGAGTTCCAACATATGGCAACGTCCACAAAGACAACAATGGAGCAATTTTGGGACAAACCCACTACACAGCAGTATAAAAATAAAATTCCAAAACGTACCTTCGATATCAAGTGGACCTGTCACGTTGAATTCAATTTTGCATATTTGAAAATGAATTAAAATCTGCTTATGTATCATGCGAGCCTAAAAGAATAGCAGATGTATAGTGGTAGGCAACCTGAGGCCCTTCAGGTGTTCAGGACTAGAATAGCCACGTTAGCTAGCTGAGGATGATGGGAATTGTAGTACAGAACATCATGAGAGCCTGGTTTAGACGATATTCATGCCTTTATTTCTGTATGGCTAGCCCTCTGAATGCAGTGATGCTAATTTATGCTAATGAGGCCTTTTCACTGCGGTTTTATGTTCTGTGCATCACTGAGAGACTTTTGCTTTCTCAGAAATAAAAGTACCAATATGCTTTGCAATGCGTTGCGCACCCCTCTGGCACTCAAAGGGTTAAATGATGTTTTCAAACATACAAACTTAAACTCAAGGTGTCGTGTCCACTTTAAAGGGAAAGTATCAAATCAGGGCTGGTGCAAGGATTTTTGCCACCCTAGGCAAAACCTAATTTTGCCACCCATTTGGCTCCGCCCCTTGTGTCCCACCCCTTTATACCCCACCTCTTTCCATGATTGTCCTCAGTCTGCCCCTGGTCTGGAGATGCCTGTAAGAGATGCCCCCCCACCAGCTCCACTTTGCCCCTATCAACTCCACTTTGCCCCCCATCCGCTCCAGCTTGCCCCCCATCCGCTCCAACTTGCCCCCACCAACTTCACTATGCCCCCATCAGCTCCACTTTGCCCCCCAGCAGCTCCAACTTGGACCCTATCACATACCAGTAGCTCCCGCGCAGTCTTCTCTTCAGTAATGCAGAGCGTGCCGGCAGATCATGACTCCCAGCACGCTCTGCATTACTAAAGATCCGACCCGATGAGGGAGCGCAGTGCTGCATGCCCGCGCCCCCAGAACGTGTGCCAGGGGAGGACTGGCAACTTGTGGCCTGGAGGGCAACTACAATCAAGTCACCCAATTTTACTGTTGTTCCAGCCCACTGTCCCAGCCCAACCCCTTTTGTTAATTTTAAAATTTCCATTAACCCTTTGAGTGCCAGAGAGGTGTGCCAAGCATCGTTTCGCAATGCGTGTCATACCCCTCTGTCACTCAAAGGGTTAGGGTTGTGAAGTAAGGCAAGTAATACCACAAAGCTTACAACTGAAATGGGGTTACACTGGTGCAACTACAGAGCTTACAGTTTAACTAAAGCTACGTTAGTGATACTATAGAGCTTACAAGAGAAATGGGTTATGCTACTAGTGTAGCTCTGCTTGGATTGTAGCTCCATTTCAATTGTAAGCTCTGTGATATCACTAGTATTTGCAGCAACAAGCCGGAGTGGCCCATCAGCCCAGACATAAGACTGGCCCAGGGGGCAATTGCCCCCCTGCCCCCCAGGCCAGCCCTCCCCTGACGTGTGCGCCCTAGGCCGGTACCTACCTCGCTTATAGGTGGCGCCGGCCCTGTATCAAATAGTATTTAAAGTGATAGTAAAACCTCTAGTTAAGTTGATTTCCGAGGCTTCTTTATTGTTTTTGTGACACATAGAGCTATATTTCATTACTTACATGTTTGTAGTTCAATATCTATTCACGTTGAAAGGATAACCCTTCAGCCTCTTTCCCCTGAGTCACCGAGCCTCTCAGTCTGGTTCAGATGGAGAGCAGCGAAGGACAATCTTCAGTAAGCAAAAGGAAAATGTAGAAGGATCCCCCTCCAGCCCCTTCTGTCCACGTCACTCTGAATCTGCAATCTAATCCGAACAGATGCAGCGAGGGACAGTCTTCAGTAAGCAAAAGGAAAAGCCTGCCTTCATCAAGGGGGGGAACAGGGTTTTCCTTATACGTACTGACTGAAGATTGTCCCTCGCTGCATCCGTCCGGTCCCATGACTGAATTCCAGATCTGAGAGGAGGAGGGATTCTTTCAGCTTGAATAGCACTTGAACTACAAACATGTAAGTAATGAAATATAGCACTATGTGTTACAAAAACAATAAAGAAGATTCGGAAATCAACTTTAACAGAGGTACTACTATCCCTTTAAATTGTGTAAGACTTTTCCTGATGTAAAAAGAGGTATCAAAGCAAGAGTGGATAACAACAGAAGGGCAAGAGCATCTGAGAGGAGCATCTGCATATCAACTAGGCAAACGTAAATTACTCTACTCACAGGAAAAATGGAGTAAAGTGGGTTCATAGAGAAAAGCTGGAAGTAATTTCCAAGGATGTTTCTTATCATCCGATGGTTCAAAAGGTCAGGATATCCTATAGAAACGGCAGGAGCACGAGGCGTAGCTCTCTAAGAGTAATACCGTAAGATAAATATACCCCTACAGGTCTAATAGGTTGCACTCACCAAATGCCCCGCTGGAACTACGTTTTAAATCAAGGTCCCAAAATAAATCTTGTGGATAGTAAACCTAAAATATTTATTGTTAAAATTCACCCAACATGTTTTGTGAGCTAACCACTCACTTCATGCAATGTAACCATGGCTGGTAACTCTCAGGATTTGCCCCGGAGACTCCAATTTTCACAATTATCGGGTTTCCGGGGCAGAATCTGATTCACTGGGTGTGGGGAGTTTCTTATGAAACTCCGCCCACATCTGCTCCTTCCTTCCCTGATCCTCTCGCTCCCTGCCCTTTTCTCCTCCTTCCCCAGCCTATCCTAAGTATTTTTTTTTTGTTTTGTTTTATTTTGTTTTTTGTCCCGTCCCCACTATTGATTAAGCCCCGCCTCTTTTTAACAAAGAGAATTGCAGGGGGGGGGCAGGCAAAGAAGTTCCCAGGTATGAATGTAACACCTTAACCCCATTTTCCATATTATGTCATACTTTCGTTTTTAACCCCATTTTGAAGTAGTGTTGGAGACAGCTCTAACGTTCAAGGTGCAATGTGTTGCATACCCCTCTGACACTCAAAGGGTTAAGCTCAGTGGCGTAACAATAGGGGTCGCATCTGCGACCGGGCCCGTCACTCTCAGGGGCCCGGCCTCCACCCCTGCAACCCACTCACCACCCACCCGCAGCACAGCTGATGTCCCGGCGGCCAGCGCTCGAGTAATGCAGAGCGCTGGGAGATGACATAATCTCCCAGCGCTCTGCATTACTAAGGACCGCACGGGAGCTTGTCACACACACCACTAGACCACCAGGAGGTAGGAGGACGGGGGTCAGTAGGGGCAATGTGGCGATGGGGGCATTGTGGAGAATGAGGGGCATTGTGGAGATTGGGGAGGAATGTGGAGAATGAGGGGCATTGTGATGGGGGCATTGTGGAGACTGGGGGGAAATGTGGAGAATGAGGGGCATTGTGATGGGGGCATTGTGGAAGGGGCAATGTGGAGGTGGCCAATGTGGTTGAGGGGGGCCAATGTGGTCGGAGGGGGGCCCGTGGCAATTCTTGCACCAGGGCCCCGTGGCTTCTAGTTACGCCTCTGGTTAAGCTTCCGTTTTAATCTTTGGGACTGTCTGTGTGCTTCCTCTGGTGCAGTTTTGCTCCATTTCGTCTTTCTCCACGTGGCCCTCTGTCGCTAAAGGAGATTGCAATTGATCGCTAAGCTCACAAACAGGATTACAATCCCAACAAATGCAGTTTGCCCTTAAAAATAATCGCGTTTTGAGTTCCTTTAGAAAACAGCTGCGTTTGGTTTTAATGTTGTTTAGGGATCTAAATCAAAGCTCGAAAAAGTAACTCGCTCCGGAGGAGCCAGGAATTGCCATAGAAACGACAGATACTAAACTGGAAGAAAGCATCACTAATTCCTCCATGTTTACATGGAAAAAAGACAGATTTTAATGAGAAAGAAAACACCATCCAGCAGACTGTCCAGAGCGTTACAACTGAATAGACATCTGGAACTTTTATGTTTGTTTGTTGTAAATTGCATTTAACCCTGTATGGTGAAGATGGGGATGCAATACGCTGCAAAGCAATGTACCATTCTGATCCTTAACCCCTTAACCCTTTGAGTGCCAGAGGGGTATACAATGTAACCATAGCGGGGAACTCTCAGGATTTGCCCTGGAGACTCCAGTTTTCCCAATTATCGGGTCTCCGGGGCAGAATCTGATTCACTGGGTGTGGGGAGTTTCTTATGACACTCCGCCCACATCTGCTCCTTCATTCCCTGATCCTCCCACTCCCTGCCCTTTTCTCCTCCTTCCCCAGTCTATACTAAGTATTATTTTTGTCCCGCCCCCACTCTCGATGAAGCCCCACCCCTTTTTACGGCGAGACTCGCGGGGGGGGGATGGCCGGCAAAGAAGTTCCCAGGTATGAATGTAACACCTTAACCCCTTAACCCTTTGAGTGCCAGAGAGGTATGCAATGTAACTCTTTAACTCTTTAAGGACTGGTGACGTGTCAGGACCGTCACCAGTTTCCTTGCCTAATGGACCGTTGACTGTCCTGGCACATTATGTATTTTGTGCTTACATCGCTCCTGCGGGCACTAGAGTGGTCTGAAATTGACAGCTCCAAGACTGGAGTGGTCATTATCCATAGCTGGGAACTGGGGTCTGCCCCGGAGACTCCGGTTTTGACTCTGCATTACCGGAAGAGACTGATTCTTCGGGGTGTGGGCAGTTTCTTAAGAAACTCTGCCCATTGGTTCTCCTTCCCTATCTGTTCCTCCCACTCCCCTCCTACTTCTTCTCCTTCCCCCGCCCATTCCCCTATATTTTCAAGTTTCTGAAGCCCCGCCCTCCAGTAGCGATTATGTCTCGCCCCCTTTTGATGCAAATTGAGTCATCCGTCTCCTTCAACAGCACCACAGGCCTCCCCAAAAGAAAACGTTCCCAGGTATGTCAATATCAGACCCCCGTTTGGCGAGCCGGCACATTCGATCAGTCACGTGTGCCTATGGGCCGAATGTCATCAACGTTAAGGAGCGGAGGGTGTGCAAGACACTACAAAGCAATGGGCATCCCTCCGGTACTTGTTTTTTTTTTACCCTCTTAAAATCAGAGAAATGTCCAATGGCAAAAACTCTAGCACCCAAGGGTTATTAACACTTTAAAGGGATAGTAATAGTTAAAATGTAAAAAAAATATGTTGTAGGGTTTATCCCCCTGAGTAAAACAAGAGTACTCCTACTGCTGAAAGGTGTTTCATTCAAAAGTTATTCATTTTAAAAGTTGAATGTTTTAGGTGCAATATCACAGTGTCCTGAAATTGTACAGTGGTGCTGTTGCTACACGGTCCTATGGACAGCTCTGGTCCCGGGGCCCTTAAATCTCCATAAGATCGTGTAGCAACAGCGCCACTGTACAATTTCAGGCCACTGTGATATTGCACCTAAAAAATTAAACTTTGAAAATTAATAACTTTTCAATGAAACACCTTTCGGCAGTGGGAGTACTCTTGTTTTACTCAGGGGGATAAACCCTAAAACATATTTTTTTTTTTACATTTTAAGTATTACTATCCCTTTAAATAATTTTGTTTTGTGCCCCTCATGCACTCAAAGGGTTAATGCCCTATAACGTGGCACAACTGTCTGGGAGTTGAGGACCAATGACAGTCCTGGAGCGTCATGGAATTCTGGGATCGTAGTGCAGCTGCACGCTACTCTGCGATCCCAGAATTCTTTGTTCAAAAAAAAAAAAAATAAAAAAAAATAAAAATATATATATATATATATATATATATATATAGTGCCATGATCCCGTAAAGCCGTCCAATCCTGGACTACATGGTCCTTAAGGAGGTTAAAGCTTTAAACATAATCAGGGCAGTTTTAAAGTAGAATTTAATACAGGAATAAGTGATTTGCATTTTAACATTTTTTTAGAAAATTAGTTTACCAGGAACTATAGTACACTATGAAGTATTCATTTATACAGCTTAGGGTTACCATATCTATCGATTTTAGAGGACATGCTCACTTTTTTGGAGACTTTGGTGTCTGTCATGGTATGTTAAAGCATGTAAATGTCCTGGGTTTCATTGTAGGAGAGAACAGGGAACATTATTTCCCCTATCTTTCTATGGCATAATCTGTGGTAAGTGCAACTATGTTTCCACTGCTGCAGAAGCACGTGAGTTCTATAATTGTATGAGGGTGACTTGTCAGACACACACCCTCACAGAATGAACTATTTCAATCAGAGAGCTGCCTGTCTGGAGTTAGTGTATATCATCTATATGTCTATCTATATATCTATCTACCTATCGTCTATCTATCTATCTCATATCTATCTATCCATCTATAATTTATCTATCTCATTCTTTCTTTCTTTCTTTCTTTCTTTCTTTCTTTCTTTCTTTCTTTCCGTCTGTCTATCTTTTTACATATATTTGTAGTTTGCTGTGTATATTTATCTCTTTGAAGTATGTCTCTAGGTCTCACCTTCTCACAGCAACCATTGTGCTAAATAGACTTTAATCACTCATTTTATACAAGAAATAAACCTGCAAATACAGATCAGTTACAAAATATTATACAGATATAGATAAAGAAGGTCCTTAGGGAACAGATGAAAACCTTGCTTGAATGCTACAGTGGTGAATCGAAAACCTTTCTATCTTTCTCAATGGAGCCTTTTGAATTTTTATTCGCCCCCCATGGTGCAGTTGGATTGCTCCAAAAATGTTTCCTCTTTTGTGAGTGAGGCCCTCAGCATCATTTAACAGGCAGTGAAGGGCCTGGGATTAGGCTTTGTAAATACTGATAGTTACCTGAAATGTTGCCATTCCCTGTCCATTTGCCCTGCAGATCTCTGTGATCTGTAGGGCTATAAGACTTCATTTGGCCCTTCATTGCTATCCTCTCCATTGAAGCCCAGTCTTCAAATTCGAATGCAACAAGCTTAAATGAAGAGGAGCGAAATCTCCCAGAAAAGCTGAATTCTGCAAACAGAGAGAGTATGGAACAATAAACTTATTCTGTGGAAAAAAATAACATGTTTTTTCCTGTTGAGTAAAACAATGGTACACCCATTGCCGAGAGATGCATATTTCCAGAGTTAAACTTAAAACTTTTGGGGGTTTTGTGTTAGCAATGCCCCTAGAGGTCAGATTTCAATAAGTTATTCTGCTGCATTCAATGGGAGAGATGAGTCACTGACAAACAGGTCTCCATAAAATGTGATAGAAACTGCTGAGTCACTTCCTATCAGTTAGAACAATCAGGAAGTAAACGCACATTAAATTCACTTCCTGGTTATTTGAACTGTTATAACTTTTGAATACAACAATTGACAGTGGTGAGAGGTCCCTTGTTTTAAGAGCAGGAAAAGCTCTATAACCTATTTTTTTTTAATATATAAAAGAAAGTTTACACCTTATTTAAGTTATAGCACTTCGGTTTCCCTATGTGTCAGCTTAACTACCTTGAAGGGACAGTAGAAATTAATATACAAGAATATATAAATTATAGGGTTTATTAAAGGATACTCCCACTGCTGAAAGGTGTTTTAGTCAAAAGTTATTGTAGCTCAAATATTTTTAGGTGCAGTATCACAATGGCCTGAAATTGTACAGTGGCGCTGTTGCTACACCATCCTATACACAGCTCTAGTCAGTTGACCATAGATCTCCATAGGATGGTGTACAGTGTCACTGGAAAATGTCAGGCCATTAAGATATTGCACCTAAAAAAAGTCTGATCTGTAATATCTTTTGAATAAAACACCTCTGAGCAGCGTGAGAGCCCTTGATTTACTCGGCAGGTTAAACCCTACACTATAATATGTTTTACATTTTAATTGTTACCATCCTTTTCATTTATTAAGACCATTATCTTGGCCCCTCACTGCCCCTTAACCCCTTAAGGACCATTGACGTAGTAGGGCTGTCACGATGGTCCTGGCACATCACGTACTTTTACTCACCGCGCTCCGGTAGGAGCACGGTGAGTAATACCGGGGACTGAAGTGCGTGGGACGGCACGTCAAAGTTTCCTATGTGGTCCTTAAGGCACAGCACACCCCGGGACCGCTGGTCCTTAAGGGGTTAAGGTTTAGTTGTAGCCTTCCTTTCATTCCCTTTCTATTGGTAGGCAAAGCAGTCACATTTACACCCTGTGTGAAGCCAGACCAGTCTGATTCCTCCCTGATCAGCTGACCACATAATTAAATTGGTTCGTTTCTGTAAAATGGGGTTATGCACTAAAGAGTGATAAAGAGGTGATAAAGTATAGGTAATATCTCCAGTGATATAACTTCTCCAGTTCCAGTGTTATTCTATAGAGCCTATTCACTAAGTTCTCCAATGTTGGAGAAATCTTAGTGCATTGGCTCCATAGAATAACATAGGAATTGGAGAAGTGATATCACTGGAGATGTTATCTACACTTTATCATGCCTCCGTGTGTCTCCCCAAAGGCGAGGCCACTGGGTATGTCCATGTATTAAATGAATACTAACACCAAAAAGGTTAAATAGGCTTATATAACTTTAAATATCACATATTTACAGAAAGCATAGCTGAAAAATAATTATTCATATGCTACATCCCTATAATGCATGTGTAAATTATACTGTTCATAAAGTATTTATTTAAAGGGACACTATTGTCCCATAAAAAAATCTTCTTGTTTTGTAGAGGTTAAAAATATAAATCCTATCTCTCAAACTACTATGGTTTGAGATATATTTGCATGTAAAGCTCACCCCTCCCTCCCCTTCTCCTGAAGTGAGCACTCTGCTGACAGCAAGAGATCCCGGACTGGGGACCATCCAGAGGCTCTGCATCAGAGCTGAAATTCCGTTATTTAAAAAGAATTACTTCATTGGAAAGGTCTACAAAGTATGCCTGCAAGCACACTTTGTAGACCATTCCATTGAAGTAGTTCTTTTTAAATAACGAGATTTCGGCTCTGCTGAAGAGCCTCCTCGAGTCGCACGACTCGCATCTCCTGCTGTACAGCTGACACCAGGAAAAGGGAAACTTTAGATGTGAATATCTCTATCTATAGGATTTGTGCCACATAATTTATTTTTTTAACCTGTACAAAACTAGAAGAATTTTTACGGGACATTACTGTCAGTGCTGCTTGTATTGAGAGACAAGAGATGCCAGTGAATTGATTGAGATTAATGCTCACTACTTTTGTATTCAGAAAGACTGTTATCTCAGGACATTTACTGATAGTCCTGGAAAATCGAAAGGAGACATGGGGCCCTGGAAAAGGTAGAAATGTCTGCTAATTATTCTGTAAAACTAGATTGTAATCCTTAGAAAAGAAATAGAGATTTTTTTTTGTTTTGTTTTACAGCTGCCGGCATGAAGTATGGGGTATATGAATATATATAACCCCAATTCCTTTTAGGTGTGTCTCTTTGATTCTTACATTTCTTTTGATCACAATAGAAGGCTTTTTTTCTTATTTTACAGTTTTCTAACTCTGATTTGAAAGCCTTGTTACGCTATGATGAAGTACTTTAATCTTGCATTTATGAAATTCTTTAACCCATGGAGTGTCAGAGTGGTATGCAACACATTGCAAAGCAATGCATTGCATACCTACCCCACTGGCACTCAGAAGGTTAAAGCTGTATTTCTGTGTTATTCCTCAGAATATGACAATGGTTCAGGTTTTCAGGATATACTTATACACAGGTGGTTAATCATCAGATCAATCATTGTAAATGACCTACATGTGATTAATCAGGGATATCCTTGGCCTCTTAAAGGGATAGTATTGTGACATTTTTATAAAACGGAATCTTGAAGCTATTAAAAAACTAAACTAAATGACCCAAGTCCTATCTCTCACAGATAATCACAGCAAAAGTCCCCTCTCCCTCCCCTTTCCCTGACGTCAGAGCTCTAGCTGACAGCAGGGGAATCTGGTCCTGGGACAGTCGGAGGCTCTTCAGCAGAACCGAGATCGAGAGACATAAAAAGAGTCACTTCACTGGAATGGTCTACAAAGTGTGCAAACCAGGCACCGCTGTGTAAACTGTTTCAGTGAAGTAATTATTTTTATGTCTCTCGATCTCGGCTCTGCTGAAGAGCCTCCAACGATTCCCTTTAAAATCAGAGGAATGTCCAGTGGTGCCACTCCATCACCCAAGGGTTAATAATGCTTTAAATCATTTTGTTGCTTGCCAACAGCAAATTCACCCCCTCCAAATTAAACCTTTGAATGCTGGTGCATACAACCCAAGTGTCCCTCTTTGAGACCCAAATCCCTCTGTCCCTCTTTCCCACCCTGGTGTCCCTGTGTTTAGGAGATCAGACTGTGAGGTGTTATACAAGTGTATCATATTGCTCCAGAACAATAAAACTCACATTAGTCTTGTTAAGCTTCAGTATATGTTTATACATTAGTCTGTGTAAATAAAATACTTCAGTCTTGCTCTAAATCATTTATTTAGTAAAACAAAGAGATGTCAGTAGCATACCTCCCAACATTTCAAATTGCCAAAGAGGGACACTTGTGTTTTAGGGGGTGTTGTTGGGGGCGTGGCTGGTGGGAGGGGCATTACCGATTAATTTTTAGGCTATTTCATGGCCTATTGACACCTCCTTATGTAATCTAATAAATGATTTAAAACAAGACCAAAGTATTTTATTTACACAGACTAATGTATAAACACATATACTAATAGTTATACAAACAATAACGTGAGTTACATTGCTGTGGAGCAATGGGATACACTTATATACACACAGTACAATCTGATCTCCTAAAAAGAGGGACATCAGGGTGGGAAAGAGGGACAGAGGGATTTGAATCTAAAAGAGGGACTGTCCCTCCTAAAGAGGGACACTTGGGAGGTATGGTCAGTAGGACATGAAATAGCCTATATATTCTTGGTAATGCCCCGCCCACCAACCACGTCCCCAGAAACATCACCTAAAACTAAAGTGTCCCTCTTTGGTCCTATGAAATGTTGGAAGCTATGCCAGAGGGGTACTCACAATGCTTTGCATACCCATCTGGCGCTCAAAGGGTTAAAGCGAAGAAGCATTTCAATAACAAAAGGAACAAGACATAAAACCTTGTAGCTCCCAAATCACAACTCTGTACTTATTACAGGAACCGATGTTATCTGTTAAGAACTGAGCAACTATTACAAGAGCTTTCATTGTATCTTGATGTGCACACTGGTGATGTGTCACTTATCTGGTGATGAATGAAGCAGGTTAAACTGCTGGTGACAGAGAAGGGTTAACTAGACATTGAGCAAGTACCCAACCATTAAGTCTTTCTGCGAAAGCGCTCTTGCTCTTCTGAGCCTAATTAATGCCTGTGTTGTAGATCAGCGTGGCCCACAGGGAGACAGGTAGGAAGAACAAGGGTTTATCTCATCTTCAAAGAGGAAAAGATCTTTTCTTTTTGTATTTCTGGGGACAGCAAGCTAAAAAGGATGGCATGTGTATTCAATTGTCTTGGCACGACTGCCCATTATAAAGGGGCACACAGCATACATTGGTGTCTCTGATCAAGACAGCATTAATTCCTGATTACAGGTCTAATCGTTATGAGTAAATGGCTCCATTAGGACACTGATGGGCGCCCATAGGCCTTCCAACCATTCAGGAATACAATTTCCATTATCTGCAACCAGCCAATGAGATGATGGGAATTGTAGTCCTGTACAGGTGGAGGTCCACAGGTTTCCCAGCCCTGCTTTAATGGCTTTGTTAACCCTTTATTAGTTATTAGTTCCATTATGGCATTGATGGGCACCCTAGGGCCCTCCAGCCGTTCAGGAGTACAATCCCCATTGTTTCCAAACAGCCAAAAAGATGATGGGAATTGTAGTCCCAAATAGCTGGAGATCCACAGGTTGTTCAGCCCTGTATTAGTGGCTGTGTTAATCCCTTATTAGTAAATGGGTCCATTAGGACATTGGTGGGCACCCTGAGGCCTTCCAGCTGTTCAGGACTACAATCCCAATCATCTCCAGCCAGCCAACAAGATGATGGGCATTATAGTCCTGAACAGCTGGACATCCACTGGTTTCTTAGCCCTGAAGCCGTGTTTACCTTTTCAGTGCCAGAGGGGTATGAAAGGCGTTGCTTCGCAATGCATTGCATATTTCCCCTGACACTGAAAGGATTTTGGTTTAGGTTTTTTCACAAAGCATTGGAGCCCTCTGACATTCAAGGGGTTAACAAAACATCTTAATAAATTGGAATTTGTATTTGTCCTCTATTGTGAGGTTTGTTTGCCCCCAAAATGTGCTACTTTGCCTATATATTAACTAGCTGAAGAGCCCGTTACACGGGCCACAGTGCCACTACCAGCCGGTCGCGGGGCAGTCATGTGCAGTAGAGACTGCCCGTGCCGCGGCTGATACAGTGCCAGCCGGTCGCGGGGCAGTCATGCGCAGTAGAGACTGCCCGTGCCGCGGCTGATACAGTGCCAGCCGGTCGCGGGGCAGTCATGCGCAGTAGAGACTGCCCGTGCCGCGGCTGATACAGTGCCAGCCGGTCGCGGTGCAGTCATGCTCAGTAGAGACTGCCTGTGCCGCGGCTGATACAGTGCCAGCCGGTTGCGGTGCAGTCATGCTCAGTAGAGACTGCCCATGCTGCGGCTGATACAGTGCCAGCCGGTTGCGGTGCAGTCATGCTCAGTAGAGACTGCCCATGCTGCGGCTGATACAGTGCCAGCCGGTTGCGGTGCAGTCATGCGCAGTAGAGACTGCCCGCGTCGCGGCTGATACAGAGCCAAACGTGTGTAACAACGCAGTCATGCGCAGTAGAGACTGCCCACGCCACGGCTGATACAGTGCCAGCCGGTTGCGGTGCAGTCATGCTCAGTAGAGACTGCCCGCGTCGCGGCTGATACAGAGCCAGCCAGTTGTGGTGCAGTCATGCTCAGTAGAGACTGCCCATGCTGCGGCTGATACAGTGCCAGCCAGTTGTGGTGCAGTCATACTCAGTAGAGACTGCCCATGCTGCAGCTGATACAGTGCCAGCCGGTTGCGGTGCAGTCATGCTCAGTAGAGACTGCACGCGTCGCGGCTGATACAGAGCCAAACGTGTGTAACAACGCAGTCATGCGCAGTAGAGACTGCCCACGCCACGGCTGATACAGAGCTGGACGCTCCGAAGGAGCTACCGCGCATGACTGCCCTACGACTGGCTGGCAGCGGCACTGTGGCCCGTGTAACTTCATATATTTATTTAACATCAACTAGTTAAATATAATGAGAGCAAGTCTCAAATGTCTCCCCAATAGCACACACACACACACGTGGAAATGGCACAAAGTTACCGCAAAACAATGCCAGAAAATTCCCTTGGCTCAAGTGTCATTAAAGAACATCATTTTCTTCGTAAATTGTAGTTTGGCAGACTAGGGAGTAGAAAATCAAATCCAGTGCCTGAATTAGTACGGAATCATATTAGTACATCTCCCCTTATATATAAGTTTCTGTGTTTTCCTTAACCCTTGGAGTGAGAGAGTGTATCTGATGCATTGCAATGCAATGAGTTGGATATATCTCTGGCATTCTTAGAGTTAAATCTTCCTTCAACATTTTATGTATTTTCACTCTTGACTACAACCTTGACGTCAGCTGCCAATGAGTCCAAAATGGACCCCACAGACCGGAGCAGCCACAGCCTATTTAACTGAGTAACTATTTTAAAATGTGTAATTAAGTTTCACACAGCTGTGTCCTGTGCAGCTGGGATTATATAATAGGATTTTGTTGATGACATTTAACTTGTTCTAAGGGAGCGTCTTGCTTGCTTAAGGTGATCAGATCTGTATTTTAATAGTGGAGGCTTAGGGAAATGACATGTTACAGGATTTCACAGAAACCAGTGTAACCCTGTGGTATTTGTTTTAAAATGTACATATGGTCACATTATGTCCCACCTCCCCTGGCACTAAAACATTTAAAATTTGTATTAACCACAGGGGATGGTAGGTTCACAAAAAATCCAGGGCTCACACATGATTACTGTACTATGCAGCCCAGCTGCACAATTACTAGTAGGAAGATTAGCACCATTAACTGCCCCAAACTTGCAAGAGATCACCCGGGCTTTAGCCTCCGTAACCAATACTTAGCAATGCCTTTGGTATTAAAGATAACGTTTTTATATATAAATGAAAAAAAATGTTCAGTTTGGGTGTATTGACAAAGTGTTCTAAGGAAAGCTATCCAGGCACAGAACAGTTAATAGCCTGCAGATGAGTGATGACATCACTCCTGGCAGTGAAGCTGCAGGATGTAGTATAATTTGTGCTGCCTAAACCTGGACTAGGTGGGAGAGAAAAAAATAATACATGGGGTTAGTAACAAGAGAAGAATGGGAGGAAGCCTCGCCCAAAATGTCAATCCCCATACCAGAGGCGTAAGCCACTGGGCCCTGGTGCAAAAATTGCCATGGGGCCCCCCGACCACATTGCCCCCTATTGGCCACCTCCACATTGCCCCCCATTGGCCACCTCCACATTGCTCCCAATGTCCATCTCCAATTGCCCCCAATGTCCACCTGCACATTGCCCCTAATGTCCACCTCCACATTGCCCCAATGTCCATCTCCACACTGCCCCCCATTGTCCATCTGCACATGGCCCCCAATGTCCACATCCACATTGCCCCCATTGACCCCCAGTGTCCATCTCCTATCTCCCTGGTGGTCCAGCAGCATTGCAGGAGAGGTGTGTGCCTCTTTCTTCACAGACCTCTATTAGCAGCTTGGAGCTACCGCGTAGTCCTCTCTCCAATAATGCAGAGTGCTGGGAGATGATGTCATCTCCCAGCGCTCTGCATTCCTAGAGGGCCAGAAACAGAGGGGAGCTCAGCTGCTAATAGAGGACTGTGCCGAAGAAGGCACAGACCTCAGCTTGTTGTGGGTGCCGGGCTGAGAGGGGTCGTAGGGGGCGGCTGGGCCCCTGGGGTGACAGGCCCGGTCTCAGTTGCTACCCCTATTGTTACGCCACTGCCCCATACACAGGAAAAAGGAGAAGAAACAAAGGTAATATTTACATGCTCTTGTTTTGTTTATTTAAGAAAAATAGCACAGCTCATTCTTACCAGCTTTCCAGTACCATCCCCTGTAAAATTAGAACATTGTATTAGCCATGACAGGTTCCCTTTAAATGTGGATCTGCAATGAATTGGAGACAACTCTAGCATATCAGTTTAAAAGACCCATTTAAATGAATTGTAATTTGATGAAAGGTGATTTGTCCCCTATAGCACAGCTTTATCCAGAATTTATCCAGTTCTTCTTAGTTCATTAGTCTCACTGTCATAACAGGGAACTTTTTGTCCCAGCCCTTGGAGTACTAAGAAGGGCAGGGGTGGGAGTGTCCAAATGATGTGATTTGTGCCATAATATATGTGTGGTTCGATCTTAACTCCTTAACATCTTTAAGGACCTGAGGGGTGTGACATTGCAAAGCCATGCACTGAATACTCTTCTGGTCCTTAAAGAAATAAGATTACAGTGTGGAGAGGGTGGAGTTTTACCCTGTACTCCTGCTAGCAATTGTCATGTCCACCTCCATGGACATGACATCAAGAACTGAATGAAGATGTTATCTCTTGAGCAAAGGCACAGGGGCAAGGTTGAAAGGGTCTACAAGGATTATATAGTCATAGTAAGATAAGTGGGAGGGATTTTTAGGAAGTGTAATTTCTCCTTTAAAGTGATAGTAATACATGAAATTACATTTAATTCAGTAGATATTTAAAAAATAAATTAATTGTGCCGTTTCCGATCTCCCAGACCTTTATGGTTTGGGAGATATAAGTCTGCAAAGTTCCCCCTTCCCTCCCCTTGTGCTGACATCAGCTTTCTAACTTAGAGATCCCAGTCCATAGACCTTCCTGAGGCTCTTCAGCAGAGCCGTGATCGCAGTAGTTACAAAGAAATACTTCATTTGAATGATCTACAATGTGTGCCTGGTTTGCAGGAAGGAAGTTGTACTGTCTCCCACACCAGTGGCTCATTTGCATATTGAAATGTGGCTTAATGAGCCATCTTGTATTCCTGAGGGTGTGCATATATGTTAATGGGGCTAATTGCCAAATGCACCCTGATCCAATAGCTGGGACACTGTCGACGTTCACAGAAACAAATTTGCCTTTCTATTATTAGTGAACTGGGGATCTTGCAATAGTCGCCAATCAGCTGATGGATGTAAACAGTGCGGAACCATCTATCAGCTGATCATTTAGACACTGCAGAGCTACGTTGCATCTAAGGGCTCTGAACAGCTTAAAGTGTGTTGTGTAAAATGTGCAATGCAATACTGTATTCCTCATATTACACATATTACACAGTCACACAGCAAGTTTGTTGGAGACATCAAATGCCAGCACTTTTTTAGATCAAGATGCTGATAGTTGAACAACTAATCAACGGCACTGCACCATTTTACATTGATCAGCTGATATGTGACTAGTGGGCAGGGTGCACAATAATGTAGAATTATTTTTCATGAACCCTTTGCTGAGTTTCATACTCATTTGGATCCCAATGAGTTAATAGAGATATGCGGCTGTTCTTGGTGCTCAAGTCTGAGGGGGAAGGCATCATCTCTACTTTCCCCCTTACATCCACTACACTTCAGTAGCATTACTCCAACATAATATGCTAATGATCGAGGTCTCACCCCCTTCCCCTTGCATAACTAATTCTTAGTGCATATGGCGAAAAGTATTGTATTCTCCATGGCGAAGTGATCTCCACTCATTGCCAGACACACTTCACCATTGCACTGAACCTTACTGCATTTTCCCTCTCAGGTATAGCAACGTCTGGTTCTCCAGCTGTGGGAGACTACAATTCCCACCATCAAGCCAATCCACCTCTCGCTGGATATGATAGGAATTGTAGTTTCTAACACCCTGAGTGGTTTTCTTACTCATGCAATAGACTTCATAAGCAAGTCTCTACAATAGACCTCTTCCTCCCTCCTCCATTGAAAGGTTTTGCCACAATTAAATATGACATCTCTCACGTGCCTCGCTCTCAGAGAGGGGAACAACAGTTCATAGGCAGTAAATAACATGATCATTGATGTTTGTTGCCTTGACATACATCCCACAAGACCAAGATGGATGTTTGGATATTTGCCCAGACCGACTGCTAACATAACCAGTAACATGCCTTGATACATTTCAAGCAATAACTTTCATCATGACATCTGGAATCCCAGCACATACAAGATGAGTATTAACTGCAGATCACGAATAATGTCTATGAACAGGACAATCATACATTATCAATGGGGACTCATAGCAGGTCATGTCTTTAGTAGTGATGAGCGAGCACCCCAATGCTCGGGTGTTCGGGTGCTCTGACCGAGCGCCCCCGGAGGCTCGAGTGCTTGGCCGAGCACCCGAGCCCCATTGAAGTCAATGGGAGGACTCGAGCATTACACCAGGCACCCCCTGCTCTGATGAGGGGAGGGTGTCTGGTCCATAGGAAAAGGGCAGAAAAGGATGGAAACACCACAGAAATGGTTCAGGGACAGCATAGGGAGGATGTCTGGATGCATCTTGGACTCCAACGTCGCTGCTGGGAACGATGTTTCGCCCGTAGTACGCCATTTTTACAGACTGACCGTAAAACACACAAAAAGGAAAATAAAAACGACTTTAGGCGAAAAATTGTTACCAAACAATATTTGCTGTATATTTACTTGTATATCATCTGCAAATTCTCCCAAAAATTTCCTCGATTTTCTGAAGTGAGGCCATGATTAAGAGGGAAACGTGCGCAGAGGCAAATTATCCCAAAAATTTCCTTGATTTTCTGAAGTGAGGCCATGATTAAGAGGGAAACGTGCGCAGAGGCAAATTCTGCCAAAAATTTCCTTGATTTTATTGAACTGAGGCCATGATTAAGAGGGAAACGTGCGCAAAGGCAAATTCTCCCAAAAATTTCCTCGATTTTTCTGAACTGGGGCCATGATTAAGAGGGAAACGTGCGCTGAGCTGACCATCTAAAACATTATGGGTGAGGGTCTGCTGCGGAGCTGACCATCCTAAACATTATATGCGAAGGCCCGCTAGTGAGCTGACGCTATAAAACATTATATGAGAGGGCCCGCTAGAGAGCTGACCCAATAAAACATTATATGAGAAGGCCCGCTGGTGAGCTGACCTATATAAAAATTGTCAAACAGGGCCCGCTGGTGAGCTGGCCCTATATAAAAATTATATCAAAGGTGCCCGCTGGTGAGCTGGCCCTATATAAAAATTATAGCACAGGGCATATGGAAGAGGAGGATGAGAAGATTAAGAGTCAACCATATACCCGTTTTTTGGGTGGAAGGGGTGAATGGGAATACAGAGTATTCCCATCATTGTAAATAACATATATAAAGTGAGTTTATGTTCCCCCGGGGCTTTCCTCCAGTGGAGTGGAGAAGTCAGGGGAAATCCAGGCCTTGTTCATTTTTATAAGTGTCAACCTATCAGCATTGTCGGTGGAAAGGCGGATACGCTTATCTGTTATGATGCCACCAGCAGCACTAAATACCCGCTCAGACAGAACGCTGGCGGCAGGGCAGGCCAGCACCTCCAAGGCGTAGAGTGCCAGTTCATACCACGTGTCCAGCTTGGACACCCAGTAGTTGTAAGGCACAGAGGGATCATTGAGGACGCTGACACGGTCTGCTACGTACTCCTTCACCATCTTCCAAAACTTTTCCCTCCTTGTGACACTAGGCTGCGCATCAGGGTGAGGGTGCTGGCGGGGTGTCATGAAGGTGTCCCACGCCTTGGAGAGTGTTGCCCTGCCTTTCTCGGAACTGCTGTGTGCTCCCCTTTTCTCCCCTTCTCGGTTGGCCAAGGTAGCACGTACTCTGCCGCCAGCGTTGTCAGATGGAAAATTTTGGAGCAATTTTTCAACAAGAACCTTCTGGTATTGCACCATTTTGCTTGTCCTCTCCACCGGAGGAATGAGAGATGAGAAATTCTCTTTGTAGCGGGGGTCCAGAAGGGTGAACACCCAGTAATCCGTGTTGTCTAAAATGCGTACAACGCGTGGGTCACGGGAAAGGCAGCCTAACATAAAGTCAGCCATGTGTGCCAGAGTACCAACAGTCAAGATTTCGCTGTCCTCACCAGGAGGATGACTCTCAATCTCCTCATCCTCTTCCTCCTCTTCTGCCCACCCACGCTGAAGAGATGGAACTAAAGTTCCATGGCTACCCTCTGTAGCGGAGGCAACCGTGTCTTCCTCCTCCTCCTCCTCCTCCGCCTCCTCCAATTGTCGCTGAGAAGACGAAGTGAGGGTGCTCTGGCTATCACCTTGTGTAAGCTCTTCCTCCCCCATTTCCACCTCTTCCACATGCAAAGCGTCGGTTTTAATTGTGAGCAGCGAGCGTTTCAGTAGACACAGAAGTGGGATGGTTACACTGATAATAGCGTTATCGCCGCTCACCATCTGTGTCGATTCCTCAAAATTGCGTAAAACCTCACAGAGGTCTGACATCCATTCCCACTCCTCACTTCTGATTACAGGAAGTTGAACGGAGAGGCGACGACCGTGTAACAGCTGGTACTCCACTACTGCCCTCTGCTGCTCACAAAGCCGGGCCAACATGTGGAAGGTGGAGTTCCAGCGCGTGCTCACGTCACACAGCAGCCGGTGAGCTGGCAATTGTAAGCGCTGCTGCAGCTTCAACAGGCCGGCCGAAGCTGTAGATGACTTACGGAAATGTGCACACACGCGGCGCACCTTGGTCAAGAGATCATGCACATTGGGGTAGGTTTTTAGAAATCGCTGAACCACTAAATTAAATACATGCGCTAGGCATGGTACGTGTGTGAGCTTGCCGAGCTCCAAAGCCGCCACCAAGTTACGCCCATTATCACACACAACCATGCCTGGTTGCAGGTTGAGTGGCGAGAGCCACTGCTCGGTCTGGTGACTAATCCCCTGCAACAGCTCTGAGGCCGTGTGCTGTTTGTCCCCAAGGCAGATCAGCTTCAGCACGGCCTGTTGACGCTTCCCCACTGCAGTGCTACACTGCTTCCAGCTACTGGCTGATGGGGGAGTGGCGCTGCATGTAGAGAATTCGGAGGTGGAAACGGAGGAGGAGGAGCCAATAACGTAGGTGCTGGCGGAAACCCTGATGGAGGTAGGGCCCGCAATCCTCGGCGTGGGTAGCACCCGTGCCATCCCAGGGTCCGAGTCGCTCCCAGCCTCCACGACATTCACCCAGTGTGCCGTCAGGGAAATGTAGCGTCCCTGGCCACAAGCACTTGTCCATGTGTCAGTTGTTAAGTGGACCTTCCCAGTAACTGCGTTGGTCAGGGCACGGGTGATGTTACGGGACACATGGTGGTGTAATGCGGGGATGGCACACCGGGAAAAGTAGTGGCGGCTGGGGACCGCGTACCGAGGGACAGCTGCTGCCATCAGGCTGCGGAAGGACTCAGTGTCCACAAGCCTAAATGGCAGCATTTCGATGGCCAGTAATTTGGAAAGGTGTGAGGTTAGTGCTATGGCCTGTGGGTGGGTGGCTAGGTATTTTCGCTTGCGCTCAAATGCCTGGGGTAACGAAATTTGGACGCTGTGCTGGGACAGGGAAGTGGATGTGGTCGCTGATGGTGCTTCAGATGGTACAGGTGCAGGGCGGGAGGTATGCGGGCCTGCGCCTTCGACAGGCGATTGGCCGGCACCGAAAACAGGGGAAGAGGAGGCAGTGGTGTGGCCTGCAGACACAGATGGGCGATCCAGGCGTTCCTCCCACTTACTACGGTGCTTGGATGCCATGTGTCGGATCATGCTGGTGGCGGTGAGGTTTCTAGTGTTCATGCCTCGGCTCATTCTGGTGTGGCACAGGTTGCAAACTACAATTCTTTTATCGTCCGCACTTTCCTTAAAAAAACGCCATACCGCGGAACACCTACCCCTTGGCAAGGTAGATTTACGCAAGGGGGTGCTCCGTGGAACATTTGCGGACCGGTTTGGTGCGGTCCGCCTTCTTTCTGTAGCCACACCACTGCCTCTTCCAGCCTGTTGCGGTGCTGCAGATGGCTCACCCTCAGGACTGCTGTCATCGCTCGGCTCTACACCTTCCCAGGTGGGGTCAGTCACCTCATCGTCCACCAAGTCCTCCTCCACTTCCTCACTCTGATCATCCTCCCCATGTCTTGATCCCACCACATACTCAGTCATTGACAATTGTATAACATTCTCCTCAACAAGGTCTTGAGACAGTAATAGTGGTTGATTTAATGGCAACTGTGTCTCATCATCATCATCATCATCCACTACTTCCTTTGACCTTAAATGCCGTTCACATCTGTCATCTTCTTGTGATTGGGTACCCTCTAGAGGTTGTGAATCAGGGCACAAGATGTCATGTTCCTCTGCAAGCGTGCTTGGAGAGAGGGTCAAATGAAGGATTGGTGATGAGACGAGCTCCTCACTATATCCCAGTGCGGGATCACTTCTTTGACCAGACCGTCTATGGTGGGAGGAAGGATGATCAGAGTGAGGATTATGTTGACCAGACTCTTGGCTACTGAGAGTGGACTTGGTGGAAGACAGGGTGGTGCTTAACCGACTGGAAGCAGTATCAGCTGACATCCAACCGACCACCTGTTCGCAGTGGTCGGACCTCGAGAGTGATGTCCTGCGACGCCCTGTAAAATTAGACATGAAGCTAGGTATGGTGGATGTCTTTCTTTCTTGTGCTCTGGCACCAGGCACAGTTTCTCCGCGTCCTGACCCGCGCCCTGAACTATCAGGATCACGTCCACTTCCCCGTCCCTTTTTACCCGCCTTCTTCATCTTACACGGAATATGTGACTTTAATATTTGAGTTTGAAAACTTAACAGTATTTCTTCCTATTCTGCAACTGTGCAGAGTACACAGAATAGGCTGCTAAACTGCGGTGACACACACTGAATGGAATATGTGACTTTAATATTTGAGTTTGAAAACTTAACAGTATTTCTTCCTGTTCTGCAACTGTGCAGAGTACACAGAATAGGCTGCTAAACTGCGGTGACACACACTGAATGGAATATGTGACTTTAATATTTGAGTTTGAAAACTTAACAGTATTTCTTCCTATTCTGCAACTGTGCAGAGTACACAGAATAGGCTGCTAAACTGCGGTGACGCACACTGAATGGAATATGTGACTTTAATATTTGAGTTTGAAAACTTAACAGTATTTCTTCCTATTCTGCAACTGTGCAGAGTACACAGAATAGGCTGCTAAACTGCGGTGACGCACACTGAATGGAATATGTGACTTTAATATTTGAGTTTGAAAACTTAACAGTATTTCTTCCTATTCTACAACTCTGCAGAGTACACAGAATAGGCTGCTAAACTGCGGTGACGCACACTGAATGGAATATGTGACTTTAATATTTGAGTTTGAAAACTTAACAGTATTTCTTCCTATTCTGCAACTGTGCAGAGTACACAGAATAGGCTGCTAAACTGCGGTGACGCACACTGAATGGAATATGTGACTTTAATATTTGAGTTTGAAAACTTAACAGTATTTCTTCCTATTCTACAACTCTGCAGAGTACACAGAATAGGCTGCTAAACTGCGGTGACGCACACTGAATGGAATATGTGACTTTAATATTTGAGTTTGAAAACTTAACAGTATTTCTTCCTATTCTGCAACTGTGCAGAGTACACAGAATAGGCTGCTAAACTGCGGTGACACACACTGAATGGAATATGTGACTTTAATATTTGAGTTTGAAAACTTAACAGTATTTCTTCCTATTCTGCAACTGTGCAGAGTACACAGAATAGGTTGCTAAACTGCGGTGACACACACTGAATGGAATATGTGACTTTAATATTTGAGTTTGAAAACTTAACAGTATTTCTTCCTATTCTGCAACTGTGCAGAGTACACAGAATAGGCTGCTAAACTGCGGTGACACACACTGAATGGAATATGTGACTTTAATATTTGAGTTTGAAAACTTAACAGTATTTCTTCCTATTCTGCAACTGTGCAGAGTACACAGAATAGGCTGCTAAACTGCGGTGACACACACTGAATGGAATATGTGACTTTAATATTTGAGTTTGAAAACTTAACAGTATTTCTTCCTATTCTGCAACTGTGCAGAGTACACAGAATAGGCTGCTAAACTGCGGTGACACACACTGAATGGAATATGTGACTTTAATATTTGAGTTTGAAAACTTAACAGTATTTCTTCCTATTCTGCAACTGTGCAGAGTACACAGAATAGGCTGCTAAACTGCGGTGACACACACTGAATGGAATATGTGACTTTGATATTTTAGTTTGAAGACTTAACAGTATTTCTTCCTATTCTGCAACTCTGCACAGTACACAGAATGTGCTGCTAAACTGCGGCGACGCACACTGAATGGAATATGTGACTTTGAAATTTTAGTTTGAAGACTTAACAGTATTTCTTCCTATTCTGCAACTCTGCACAGTCCACAGAATGTGCTGCTAAACTGCGGCGAAGCACACTGAATGGAATATGTGACTTTGATATTTTAGTTTGAAGACTTAACAGTATTTCTTCCTATTCTGCAACTCTGCACAGTACACAGAATGTGCTGCTAAACTGCGGCGACGCACACTGAATGGAATATGTGACTTTGATATTTTAGTTTGAAGACTTAACAGAATGTGCTCTAATCTGCAACTTTGCACACTAAACAGAATGTGCTCTAATCTGCAACTTTGCACACTAAACAGAATGTGCTCTAATCTGCAACTTTGCACACTAAACAGAATGTGCTCTAATCTGCAGCTTTGCACACTAAACAGAATGTGCTCTAATCTGCAACTTTGCACACTAAACAGAATGTGCTCTAATCTGCAACTTTGCACACTAAACAGAATATATGAAATTTTTTTTTTTTTTTTTTTTCCCCCCACACAAAATAACCTGCTGCCCCCACACACAGTAGTCCTAAAAAGGACTTTTGGTTCTTTTTTTTTCACAATTTTGCTTTTTTTCTCCCTACACTGACTTTCCCTTCCTATCCTCAGCTCTCCCTGGCTAAGACTGAGCCGAACTCGCTGGTCAGGTGCTATACAGCACCCGACCACGGGTTCTGGCCAGCCAATCAGTGTAATGCCAGCAGCCAACATGGCTGCTGGCATTACACTGATGTCAGAGCCTCTCTGCACGTTTATTGGCTGCGCAGCAGCCGCAAAGCGTGCGGGGAGGAGACCCGAACATGGCGGGCGAGCACATGCGGTACTCGTACGAGTACCGCCATGTGCCGAGCAGAGCGATGCTCGAGCCGATCCGAGCATCGGCCGAGCATGCTCGCTCAACACTAGTCTTTAGGATTTTTCTGTTTGAGCACAGATGAATTAATCAGTGATCGGTCATTTAATGAACTCTCCTGTGCACAAGCAGGGAAATCCTAAGCACATGGCCTGTTAGTCACCCTTGAGGGTGGGAGGCACTGCAATAATTGGTGTAGTTGTCATCAATGCAAAAATTATCACGTTTCATTAAAGGGAAAGTAACCTTATTTAATAAATAGTTTAGTCTATGGTGTATGTATATATATATATATATATATATATATATATATATATAGAGAGAGAGAGAGAGAGAGAGAGAGAGAGAGAGACAAAAGTGGAGAAATTCGGTGATTTGCACATCACAGAACATATACATGTTTCTATTGTTTAACCCTATGTGTGACAGAGGGGTGTGCAATGCATTGCAAAGCATGGACTGTGCACCTCTGTGGATATCAAATGGTTAAATTGGGCTTTTTACCCCCTTGAATGCTAGAGAGGACTCTAGTCCTCTAGGACTTTCTAGTATTCAAGGGGTTAAAAGACCAATTTAACCATTTGAGTGCCAACAGGCAGTGGCATACTAAGGGGGGTCGGTCCGCCCCAGGTACCACTCATTAGGGAGGTGCCACTCTGAGCCGGCAGTCTGATTGCCCTAAGCAGGTACTGATGGCATTAGATGTGTCCCGCCATCCAGTACCTGCTTCCTTGAGTCGCACTGCAGCCAATGAGAGAGGAGTGCTTTGACCGGATACTCCTCTCTCATTGGTTGTGCGTGGTGTACAGCGGTGCAGTGTTGTTGCGTAAGGTCTAGAGGAGATGCCTGGATCTGACACAGCCAGTACATTGCGCAACTGGAGCAGGAGGACACGGAGGCCTAAATACCTCACCGCATCCTCAAAAGCCACCAGGCAGCCAGCCAGCCCTCAGCACTGCACGCAAAGGGTTACATCAAAAGAACATTTTATTTTCACCTTATGGTGCAGTTGTTGTTTTCTTTCCCCACAGAATGGCGCCACCTTTGCCTTCTGTATATACCCTGACAAGAGAGTTGCTAGGCCCTGATAAGACATGGGGCTTGAGCACAAGTAATGCATTATCAGTGCACCCTGAATCCCAGAGAGAGTAGCACCATTACATGTCCGAAGCAGAAAACAAGTACCAGGGCTTTAACTAAGAGACCTGTGTCCAGGGACTGATTTCCCAATAGGCAGAGTAGACAAGTGCCTAGAGCCCCAAATTTTTTTTGTGATCACCACACCCATATTCTGAATTGTGGGTGTAGCCATAGCAATCTCAGTGTCTCTGCACCAATTTTATACCTTTATTACATGCTATTATTTAACCCCTTGGATTCTAGAGAGCTCTCCAATGCATTTCACAGCTATGCACTGGAGATCTCTCTGGCAATCAAGGGGTTAAATGTTTTGTTGTTGTTGTTGTTGCTTGTTTTAGGACAATGGTATATTCCATGCCAGGAAACAGTGGATGGGGCTGGGGTTGGGGTCAGGGGAAGAGTGGGGGTGTGACTAAAGGCACCTAGAATTCCTTGCCTATGGGTGCCTGGCATGGTAACCTATTCCTACATGGGGATTTAGCCTAATTAGCCAGTACTTATCAATGACCCTGCACCTCAATAGCTTTCCTTATAGTAAAGGTGATACATAAACTTATCTGGAATGTATTAAGTACAATAGAAGATATTTTTACTGTATTGTAAGTTTCCTCTGGAAAAGCTGTGTGTGCTTATTTCTTATAGAGTAACAGCATGCTCTGATCTTGGGTGACATCCAGACAAAGTGTCCCAGGCGCTCCAAATAAGGATAAGAAAACACTTGGACTTCTAACTTCCACTAAAGGGAACAAACAATAAAATGATTCAAAGTGGTAAAAACCTCAAAACTAAACATAAAACTAAAAGATAAAAAATACAGCCACTCTCATAAATAACAAAATTTGTATCTTTGTATATTTGAAGGGGTCCACCAGGTCCAAGTTACAATTAGACTTTGTTACAATGGTTAGATGGGTATTGTGGAGTTTAAAGGGATAGTAATATTTCATAATAAAAGCAGCTCTAATTAATCATCATAGTATCTGGACTTTGGAGAGTGTTATTTCAATTCTGTCAGAGTTGTAGTTCAAGAGTAATTCAATGACAAAGTATCCCCCTCCTGCCCCTTTTACTGATGTAACACTGCTCAGCCAGATCAGAAGGGAGGTGCCCAGGTAGATTGCAGAGAGGGACAATCTTCAATTAAGATAAGGGAAAAACCTGAAAAACTTGTCAAGGGGGGCAGGGCTTTCATTGTTCTCAAAGGAAGAAGATTGTCCCCTGCTGTTATCTGTCTGGTCTATGGACTGGATTCCACATCTGAAAAGAGATTGCTTACACTAGCTAAAAGGGGCGGGAGGGGAAACTTTGCTTGTGAATATCTCTCAAACCATAAAGGTTTGACAGATAGGAATGACATCTATGAATTTCTTTTTTATTCTCTACAGTGTTACTTTTTACATATATAAGACATTACTATCCCTTTAAAGGGATAGTAATGTTTCATAATAAAAGCAGCTCTAATTAATCATCATAGTATTTGGACTTTGGAGAGTGTTATTTCAATTCTGTCAGAGTTGTAGTTCAAGAGTAATTCAATGATAAAGTATCCCCCTCCTGCCCCTTCTACTGATGTCACACTGTTCAGCCAGATCAGAAGGGAGGTGCCCAGGTAGACTGCAGGGAGGGACAATCTTCAATTAAGATAAGGGAAAAACCTGAAAAGCTTGTCAAGGGGGGCAGGGATTTCATTGTTCTCATACAAAGAAGATTGTCCCCTGCTGTTATCTGTCTGGTCTATGGACTGCATTCCACATCTGAGAAGAGATGGCTTACACTAGGTAAAAGGGGCAGGAGGGGAAACTTTGCTTGTGAATATCTCTTAAACCATAAAGGTTTGAGCGATAAGACTTATATCATACTTCATGTTTTTTTAATGCCTACAAAATAAAATAAAGTTAAAATGAAGTATTACTATCCCTTTAAGAACAGTTTGCTTTTGGTTATCTATCTGTCAGATAATAGAAGAATTAGGAGAAAGAGGTATTATGTTAATATAGTTCCACTGTAGGTCTATAAAAATATATTACATAGTTACTAAAAGAGGATTTCATTGCGATAGTGTAAATTATTTGCTACAATGTATATATGTACTCGTCTTATAAAGCTAACTCACAATCAGATACCTGAAGAAAGAGACCAGTTCAGTGGAGAACCAATAACTGACTTATCAATGGGATCCTCCTAAGACTTAACCTTTATTAGAAGTGTGTCCCGTATCAATCGGGAAATATAATAAAAAAAATAAAATAAGATAAGGTAATCAGCTCAGTCCTGCATATATCAAGCTCAGTATTATGCTGGACTATAGTTGATAACCTACTCCTGAATATAAATCTCTCTCCACCATGAGTAATATCACTAAGTGTCTTGATAGTGCTAATGCCAATACTCGCTACTATGTAGCAAATTAGTCCCCCCAACAGTTACTATATTTTGATAACACAGTCCACCGCACAGTGATTGCTACACACATTTGACAGTGTGCCTGAATCTTGGTTTCTTCTTAGGCAGGATGAAAGTATCCTGTCCAGCAGAGTATGGACGAGTTGGACCATTAACACCGTATTACTGTTTGTATGAGCATGTGCTTTATATTATAATACATTTCATTTCATTGGACCACAATTCCTCATCACTGGATAATTGGAAGAAGATTCTGGGATATTTATCACAGCAAATGTTGTATGCATGTCTGGTGTGTGTACTATTGTATCGTATTGTATATTTTATTTATATAGCGCCAACCAGTGTACTTGGCACTTTACAGTTTACATTTGATATAGAAGGGGTTACAATAAGTACGGTGACTAATGGCGCAATGCAGAAAATGTGCGCAGTCACTATTTCCCATGTGAAAACCACAAGGGAATAAGTTTGCGCATGATTTTGTTGAATTGCGCATGAAAATTCAAGATTAGCGAACAGATGCGTATATATATTTTTGTTGTGGGCGTGGCTAAGATTAACAAATCTGTGTGAGTGGAATAGCCAATGCGTCTAATGCAGGAACTGCTATTGTGAATGAATTTATACATCTGTGTACTGTTGTCGTAAAATTGAATTTTTTATGTGTAATTCAAGAAGCGTTCTGTATTTAGCTTCCGGGATTAGAACATGCGCAAAATCTATCTGCGCACAAAAATTCCTTTATCCAATGTGAATGTTTCTTGCATCGCGCCATAAGTGCTTACAATCTAAGTATAGGATGGGTGACATACAGATACGGGCTGGTAGAGGAGTAAGTGCAGTGTTTGACATATGAGATAATTTTTGTCATATTACGCTGCTGCTATATTTTAAAGTGCTCTTTTAGCTTGGATTTAAAGTTGATGAGGGTTGATGCTTGGTGAATACTGGGTGGTAGGGCGTTCCAGAGGTAGGGAACAGCGAGGGAGAAAGCCTTCAGTCACGAAACAGAGATAGTGGTTAAAGGGGCAGACAATCATCCACCATGCGTGGTGCGTAGTGGACGTGCAGGTATTTGGCATGATATCAAAGATGAAATATAAGGCGGGGATAAGTGATGGAGAGCCTTGAAGGCAATGAGGAGAATTTTGAATGTGCCACGCTGCTTTATGGGAAGTCATGACAGTGAATTTAAAAGTGTGGATAGGGGCTTGTATATTAATTGGGTCCATCACCGCAGGTCTGATGTCTGTGTCTATGTCCAGAAACCCCAAATCCACCTTTTCAGATCGGAGACAAAAAGCTTTAATCCTTTGAGTGCCAGTGGGATACGGAATGCATTGCAAAGCAATGCATTCCGTATCCCACTGGCACTCAAAGGGTTAAAGACAATACTGTGAGGTGTTTTCTGCTGTTGTGGGTATGCAGTGCCAAGGTCTAACAACCTGCTACCTTCATCCGTCTCCTGTTCAACTACAACTCCCATCATCTGCTGGCTTGTTGAGGATTATGGAAATTGTAGGCCCAAAAACAATTGAAGGACTACACATTGCCTTCTCCTGGCCCAGGCTGCTGCTGCAATGGTTTTTGTGTACAAAATTACACAAAACAAACAGTAGTTAGTTATTGTACACAGTACTTTCTTTAATGTTTTGAATCTCCTCTCTTCTGTTTGCCCCTGCGCCATGTGTCTTTAATTTTATTAGCACAACAAATATGGTCAAGGGAGCCTTAAAAGGGAGGGCCGTAGATTGGGCAGAGAGGGTACATGACCAGGGTGAGTAGGCATTAGTTAGTAGGTGGGATTGGAGAATCCCACCTACCCAACCCCTGTAGGAACTATCCATGGTGTTATATTTGATACCGGTATCCATAATCAATATTAGAATAAGAAACAACTGAGGAATAATTATTATTATTATTATTCTTTATTTATATAGCGCCAACTAATTCCGCAGCGCTGTACAATAGGGAATAGACATACAGAGGAATTAAATAGTACAATCAGATGTGGAGAACAGGAGGATCAGAGGGCCCTGCTCGTGAGAGCTTACAGTCTAGAGGAAGGTAGGGTTGATACAGAAGGAGTAAGTGCTATTGCGTAATAATAATCTGACATAGTAAGGTACAAGGACTACTGAAAAGGGCCAGCCTGCCCGCAACAGACGGGAGGAGGACAAGACACAATTGGAAACTAAGAAAAATATTTTCTAGAAATTTAAGATCTCCACCTCTGCCCGCTAAAGGAAAAAGAAAAAAGAGGACATCAGATAGAAGTCGGGAAATGAAAGTGGATTTGCCCGCTATACATCCAGAGAGAGATGGGAGAGGTAATTCTATAAGAAGGAGTGTCACTCTCTATCTAGAGAAAGTCCGGAATACGTACCACAGTGTCAGAGATACTTTATCCTCAAAAGGATACATATTATATTTGAATAAATAAATAGAATTTCATCTGAACTATTTAAGAGGGGACACTGGTGAGAGCGGATCACCTCTGAAATCCAAGACTGTGGTTCTTATTATTTATTTTAAGTTGATCTTGGTGAGAGCGGATCAACCCCCCAATTCTACCATTCAGCTCTTTATCTATTTACATTAGTATTTTACATTTAGCATACCCATAGCTATATTGTAGCGTTTTATTGCATATATTTAAATAGGTATTTGTTTATATATATATGGACATGTGAATTTGATATCGATAGGCTGTTTTTAGTGAATATTCATATAGCCATATTGGCATTTTTGTAATAAAGTATATATTAATATTACATATATCCTGAAGTGGCGCTGTCTTTATTGTTTGTAATTGTTTGTATCCATTGCCACTATTCACACAGTGGCAAGTAGATTGTATCAGCCGCACAGATATATATATTATTATATTCCTGGTTGTTACATGCGGTGTGGTGAGAATAGGGCGCTGAAAGTGGTATAGGGTATAGCCAGTCTATTATAGTAATATCTGACTGGACATCTATTATTCACATATTTACTTTAATTTATTTTATTTTTTGTTTAGTGTATAAATATATATATATATATATATATATATATATATATATATAGAGAGAGAGAGGGAGAGAGAGAGAGAGAGAGAGAGATAGACACACACACATATATTTGTATATATATATATATATATATATATATATATATATATATATATATACACACACACACACAAAAAATAGACCTGATTGGCTCAGAAGGGTCAATAGTCTTTATCAGATTTTAAAGTGAAACAAGTAGCAGTATACTACAACCAGATGCCTAACTAGAGTTGCTGGGCCCTGGTCCAAAATTTGCCATGGGGCTCCCCCATGTTGACCCCACTGTCCACCTCCACGAATGTGCCCCCAATGTCCACCTCCTACCTGACTCAGGAGGAGGGAGCCTCATCATCCCTGGTGGTCCGGAGGCATGACAGGAGAGGTCTGTGTCATCTTCTTCACAGACCTCTATTTGCAGCTCCCACGCGGACCTCCAGTAAGGCATTACTAGAAGACCAGGGACCACGAGAAAGATGCTCACAACTTAACAGTGGGGAGATCAGATTTTTTAATGCTGGCAGTGGTGGTGGTAGCATGGGGCGGCCGGACCCCTGGAGTGACGGTTGCAACGCCTGCGACCACTATTCTTACAACAGCAAATGAATAAACAAAAACTGTTGTAACATTTGCTGTGTGCAGGACACCTACCAAGGAAAACCATTCTGTTATTCCTGTATAGACCAGAGGAGTGTACAAAGCATTGTACAAAAGTATAGAATATATATAATCAGGGGGCTGAGGTGTAGAGCCCCCCACACAAACACTGCGCCTCTTCCCACAATATATACTGCCAGGCAAAGCATATAGTCTATAAATGAGAGAAAAAAACAACAACAAAAATGGGAAAGAGCAAAAACAAAATAATCAGGCAAAAATAATCCAATATAACAGTACAATTGAATTCAGATATTTATATTACTTTGTTTTCTTCCTTTTAATATATTGAGCTTTTAGACGTCCAATGCTGCATTCTCACCAGGAGACTAGGTTCTTACTCCAACTTAATAAACTAAAAAAAGAGAAAATTCTTCAATAGGAGTAATAAGATGTCTATGTGGAATTGGCCACTTGAGCAGAGGATATTGCAAATCAAATGCTACAACAGGCCAGACCTTATTTGATCTTAAAGAGACAGCTCCTATTGTTTTCTTAAGGAACTTTATAATTCAAAAAAAGGGGGGGGTGTCAGCCAGTACTTTAGCAAATAAAAATTGAATAAAACCTATATGAGTAAATATATTACAATTTTTCCAAAAGCCAGTTTTCTTTGTTCAGCTTTTGAAGAAGTCACATTGAGTGACGAAACGCGTCAGCTGTTTGCTTTTAATAATTGAACCTATTGGTTTTATTAATATTTTTTATTTTATATAAAGATTTGTCATGTGCACACATGATTTTTATTTTGTTCCCTTTTGGAAAAATAAAAGTAAAATTGGAATATATTTACTCATATAGGTTTTATAAAATTTTTATTTGCTAAAGTACTGGCTGGCCCTTTTTTGAATTATAAAGTTCCTTAAAGGGATAGTAATACTTCGTTTTAACTTTATTTTATTTTGTAGGCATTAAAAAACTTGAAGAATGATATGTCTTATCTCTCAAACCTTTATGGTTTGAGAGATATTCACAAGCAAAGTTTCCCCTCCCGCCCCTTTTACCTAGTGTAAGCAATCTCTTCTCAGATGTGGAATGCAGTCCATAGACCAGACATATAACAGAAGGGGACAATCTTCTTACAACGAAAACAATGAAATCCCTGGCCCCCTTGACAAGTTTTTCAGGTTTTTCCCTTATCTTAATTGAAGATTGTCCCTCTCTGTAGTCTACCTGGGCACCTCCCTTCTACTTTGGCTGAACAGTGTTACAACAGTAAAAGGGGCGGGAGGGGGATACTTTATCATTGAATTACTCTTGAACTACAACTCTGACAGAATTGAAATAACGCTCTCCAAAGTCCAAATACTATGATGATTAATTAGAGCTGTTTTTATTATGAAACATTACTATCCCTTTAAGAAAACAATAGGAGCTGTTTCTTTAAGATCAAATAAGGTCTGGCCTGTTGTAGCATTGGATTTGCAATATCCTCTGCTCAAGTGGCCAATTCCACATAGACATCTTATTACTCCTATTGAAGAATTTGGGAAGCTATCATCCTTACGTGTGATCCTGAGTGGAGAAGATCACTATAGTGGGGTGTAATCCAGTACAAGTGAAAAGACCAGGAGGCAGGTTGTGTGCCTCTGAAAAATGTGAGTAATATTCCTATAACTTGATCCACAGTGTTTTGGTGAAGGATCTACTGTTTGGGATCAATATACTACGCTTAGAGAGACTTTTGCGCCGCTCTTTTTTTTTTTTCTCTTTTTTTAGTTTACAAAAGTATAGAAGCAGCTCAACTTGTTTTGCCATTAACCTGGTATTTTACGTGCAAGTCAATTAAAAATATACCTAGATCCTATCCTAGTTGTCAAACATAAACATTGCTAAGTAGGAAGAACACTCCACTTTCATTCAAATCCTGCTTTTCGTTAGATCAGTGATAAAGAGGACCCCTCTGTGAAATCCAATCAATAAAGAGGACCCCTCTGTAAAATCCAATCGATAAAGAGGACCCCTCTGGGAAATCCAATCAAGCTTGCTGTGGATCTGGGTCATCAGATGGCTCTGATTAAGAAGACTACCGAGCGGGCTACTGTATGCAGTACTAACATAATAACAGACACACACATAATTTCCCTATTGGAACCTGGTGACTAATAAAACAATGAAGCAGCCATTTTAATCCCATCAATAAGAGAATTCTTCATTTCACTGCACCTGGACATAACAACAGCTGGTGTTGTGGACTTTGCCCAACCCTTCTGTAATTCTGCATTCAAAAGTCATTGTGGTCGCAAGTGCATAGACCAGAGGTGGGCACTTCGTCCTTTTATTTTTTAACTTATTTATCTACTTCTTCATAAAGTGTTTTATTAGGAAGAATTCACTAAGATATCTCTTATTTTCAAGAATATACTGGAGGATATTTACAATACAAAGTCAAGTAAAGTGCATAGATCAGGAGACTATAGAAGTAAGATTGACACCTTTATTGACTAAATAAGAATCTGGAATGAAATCCGAAATAATTAATAACTTTTATTTGCCACAGTCATGAATGTGCGATGATTATCTGCTGTACAATCTAGATAATGTTTTATATACATACTAGCAATATGAGACAGCGTTGCCTGTCATTGTATTAGGGTATGTATTATGTAGCATATGTTGTATATGGTGTGTTGAAGGTATTTACATTTTTTTATTGTATTGTATGTGTTAAGAAAGGACATGTCATGTGTAAATGTAATATGTTGTATGTTTGTTGGAGGTAAAAGGGTCTCTCAATATCCTCAGTTAGATATGGAGCAGCGGACTTGAGCGTAGCAAGTGCGTGAACACTTTTAGTGGCAGAATGGTACGTAACGCATTGCACAGCAATGTGTTGTGTACCCCTGTGGCACTTAGGAATTCAGGGATTTTATCACCTTGAATGCAGAGGTGTCCAATGGGCGTTCAAAAGGGCAACATGACAATCTCGCATTGCATATCAGCGCGAGATTGTCATGTCGCTTCTTTACACAGCCCGATTGGGCAGTACTACGGTGGTGTGTAGGTTCCGGTTTGAGCGATGACCAACCTCCGGTTTTAGCGATGAGCTTTTACAAAATATGTCCATCCATTTAAGTCCCTTGGATCATGCTGGAAATACCTTCATCACATCACAGTGGTTTCTCCCGTTGCGATTACTACTTTTGCTCCACTACATATTCATGAGTCGACTCTCACTCCCCCTCTGCTCCTTCAGTCCCAGATGTTGAGGTGATGCACCGGGATTGAAGGAGCAGAGGAGGAGAGAGAGTCTGCTCGGTAATATATAGTGAAGCAAAAGTAGTAATCGCAACGCGAGAAACCACTGTGATGTGATGAAGGTATTTTCAATGTGATCCAAGGGAGTTAAATGGACATATTTTGTAATAGGTCATCGGTCAAACTGGAGGGTGCACAAAGAAGCCAGCAGAGCTCCACTTTCTTGGCTGAGGTTATGGTATAAGTGTTGGGGTGCCACCGATCGACTCTTTCTCCCCTCTCCCAGAGGGGGAGAAAGAGTGGGCTCGTGAATATGTAGTGGAGCAAAAGTAGTAATAGCAACGGGAGAAAGCATTGTGATGTGATGAAGGTACGCAACGGGTTAAAAGAATGCATAACATAAGTTATGAATTTAATAATGCAACATCGTGAAAAAAAAATTGCCTGCGTATCTGAAAAGTTGTAGTGACAAAGTGTTCCCCAGCTATGCTTTGCGTTATCCCGATTTGTGAATCCAAGTACATTTGCAGTCCATATGTTTATCTGTGCTCCATACCGTAATGAGTGCTAGAGAGGTATGGAAAAGATTGCTTATGGAGCACAGAGTACTGCACGGGGAGCTGAAACAATTACTGAACACAGATAAACATATGGACTGCTAATGTACTTGGGATAACGCAAAGCATAGCTGGGGAACACTTGGGACTCAAAAGGCTAAACACCTAAATATTCACTATTAAGCCTGTGAAGCTGCATTAGTGGGATATTAATCATTTGTGTGCCAGAGAGGTAGGCAACGCTTTGCGTACCTCTGTGTGACTCAAAGCGTTATACTCCGATTCCCTGCCTGTGGCAGTCAAAGGGTCAGTAATGTAGAAGCGCAGCTTAACAATGAAGATGCTGTAGATAAAGGTTTGGCTAAGGGCAATGCTGTAGGGTAACTTTATTAGCAAAGCATGATGTTTAAATAAGTGAAATGACATACCAGTAGTGGGTGAGGAGGGGAGCGCTATAGCACACATTGATTTTTGGCCACTACTAACTCCTGTGAAAATCACGCCCCCATTGAATCACCCAATGGGAGCAGTAACTCCTCCTTACTGTCGCCCCTGGGTGTGTTTAGCCAGACACAAAGTCTTCTTTTATATATATAGATATATATACATATATATAGATATATTTATATATTTTATATATATATATATATATATATATGCATGACAGAGAGCACTAAGTGATCTTGAAAGCTTGCAATCTAAAGTTACTCAGGTAATAAAGGTACCACTTTTACTGTAATATAAAGTTACACTGTTAGACCAATTTCACATAGGAGACTTTGTAGCTTGACTTTTTGCAGCCTATGATAATGGTGGATTTTAGTGCAGTGCAACTGGGTTGGGACATTCAATTTCAGGGGTCAACACCCCATCCTGCGGCTGGGGGAATCCTTGGCACTTTAGATTCTGCCTGGAACCCCCTGATATTGCATTTCCCATCACAGTCCCACCACTCTCTCCACTTCCTGGGGACCCTGGCGTTTTGGCTATGACAGTGTTAGGGAACCCCCCCCCCCCCGTTAGGTGTTGGTAAATTAGGATATTGTAGGTCTGTTATGATGCAGTGGTTGTTAACGCATTAAAATGTATTTATTGCTTTGTTAATTATTTAATGTTTATTGCTTCTTTACATGTTAATGTAAATATATGCTGTGGCCTTTTTATTCCATGTCACTCCTATGTGTTGGTCATTTTGGGGTTTACCGATGCCTATGTCAAGCACCACTCAAAGCTATGTCATGCACAGAGAGGACATGATGGGGACTAGTCAGGTTAAGGTATGTGGAGCTAGGGGGCTGTAGGTTTTATGGGTAAGGGAATGGGTTAGGAGGGTTTGGTGTAATGTAAGGGGCCCACTATCAATTCCCCTTCCTCTTTGCTGTGGTGAGTCCACATGGTCAGAACTTCTATTCTTCCCTTTGTTGTATGGTCCTCTTAGTATGGGTTGAGTTGGGTCAATGTGTTCAA
This sequence comes from Rhinophrynus dorsalis, assembly GCA_037306005.1. NCBI lineage: Eukaryota > Metazoa > Chordata > Amphibia > Anura > Rhinophrynidae > Rhinophrynus > Rhinophrynus dorsalis. The sequence goes on from CM074722.1 coordinate 42,648,007, forward strand.
AGTTTGGTTGGGAACAGGATTGCCGAGGTGGGTTAGATAGTTGTCACAGCATTTTTGGGGGGGATGTTTCTTGGCACTTTGAATTCTGTATGGAATGAATGACTTCGCTGGTACCTAGGACATGGAGAAGACAACTCACTGCATATACCACAATACAAGAAAGAAGCAGGACAATCTACCTTCTTCTTACGAGTGCCAAAGGCCTGGAACAACGTGAAATAATCTCAATGTATTCATCCTGGTAAAACATTTTATAAATAAATAAAATAAATAACTAAATTTGTTTATGACAACCCACTCAGCTGGTAGGGTGAGGAGGCTTGTGGAATGGACACACTGCTTGGAGTTGGAGGCAGAGTTAAGGATCCCCCCCTTGGGTGTTGGTAGGTTAGGCTATTATAGGGCGATTGTCATTTAATGGTTGTTATTGCATTAAAAGGTATTTAACGCACTGTTAATTTCATTATTGTTTATTACGCCTTTATATATCTAATATGCTGTGGCATTTTACCTGCATGTCACTCTTATGTGCCAATTATTTTGGGGTTTTACCTAAGGGGTTAACACTGCTCTCAGCAAGAAAGCTTTTCCCAGCATTCCACTCTCTCAATATAAACAGAAGTGACAAATGTTCAAAGAAACCTAATTGCAGCATCTGTGAAATTCCATTGAAACCCATACTACAAACTTGTAGCTCTGTAACAATCGGGGGGAAGTTGTAGCATGCTGGGTTTCTCTAGGACAATCACAGAGCACGTAGAGCTACAAGTAATGCTGTTTTGTCATGTGTCAACCCATGAAGATAGGATGTTGATCCAGGGAACTAATTGACTGCTATTTGTAGTCAGGAAGGAATTTTTTTTTGTTTTGTTTTTTGCCTTCCTCTGGATCAATAGGGGTGTTTTTGGCATAGGCTGGACTTGATTCAGGCATGCCTTTTTTTTCAGCCTCATAAACTATATTACTATGTTACTATGTGTTGCTGTCCATGAGAAAGTGGCCTTATCCTGACAGAAAAGAGAAAAACTAATCCTACAACTATTCAGGGCTGTACTGACCTACAGGGATCTGGGGAAAATTCCCGGCATGCCGCCTGCGCTGGGGTTCCCTGGGGCTGCTTTAAAATCAAGAAGCAATCCGCAGCTGCAAGGTGACAGGACCGTGGCCATGAGATTTGAAGGGCCGCGGCTGTGTCTCGTGTGTGCACACTGCGCAGAAGAGTGGAGGCAGGACGGGTCTAGACCCAGTGATGTCAGACGCAGCGTGAAGAAGAGCACTGCGTCTGCGCACCAGGTCGGCGCTGCTGCACCTTAAGCAGAGAGCTGAGTCTGAGAGTGGAAGCAGTCAGAGTGTTTCCAGCACAGCACCAGGCTTCCCCTTTTATGAACAAGAAAAAAATGCCATTATGCTATGGGGCTGGTATAATGACGCAGTGCTATGGGGCTGGTGTAATGACGCAGTGCTATGGGGCTGGTGTAATGACGCAGTGCTATGGGGCTGGTATAATGACGCAATGCTATGGGGCTGTTATAATGACGCAGTGCTATGGGGCAGGTAAAATGACGCAGTTCTATGGGGCTGGTATAATAACGCAGTGCTATGGAGTTGGTATAATGACGCAGTGCTATGTGGCTGGTGTAATGACGCAGTGCTATGGGGCTGGTATAATGAGGCAATGCTATGGGGCTGGTATAATGACGCAGTGCTATGGGCTGGTGTAATGTTGCAATGCTATGGGGCTGTTATAATGACGCAGTGCTATGGGGCAGGTAAAATGACGCAGTTCTATGGGGCTGGTATAATAACGCAGTGCTATGGAGTTGGTATAATGACGCAGTGCTATGGGACTGGTATAATGATGCAGTGCTATGGGGCTGGTATAATGAGGCAGTGCAATGGGGCTGGTATAATGACGCAGTGCTACGGGGCTGGTATAATGATTCAATGTTGTGGGGCTGGTAAGCCAATTTTTTCCAGGGCTGGTTTTTGTACACAGTCCGGCCCTGCAACAATTATACTACAGTTCCCATCATCATCAGCTGGCCGTCTATCAGATAAGGATGATGGGAGATGTAGTCCAACTAGAGCTGAAGAGGCCTAGGCTACCCTACCCTGCCTGCATACTGCATAATGTGTGTCTACTAGTGCCAATTTATTGCCCATTGGCATTCCACTATATGAGACTTGGGCTTTTAACGAGGATGCTGGTTTCATTGTGTCCTGATTTTATGAATTAATTTAAACTGCAGTTATTTGCCTTTTTTTCTTTTCTTTTTTCTTTTTCTTTACCACGGCAACCGCCAGGAAAGTCATTACAGACAGAGGATGGGTTCACATAAGGACAGAAATTCTCATGCATACTAGCAGCAACACCCCCTTTGAGTGGGAGAGGGGTATGCAACGCATTGCTTTGCAATGCGTTGCATACCCCTCTGCTACTCAAAGGGGGTATTGCTGCTTGTAGTTCCCCTTTGGAATTTAAAGGGTTATCCCCCTGAGGGTCTGCATTGCACACCCTTCTTGTCCTCAAGGGATTACAGTTAGAGACAGCGAGGCTGATGTACTATGCAGGACAGGAGCAATTCTGCAGCAAGCCAACAACATAAAGTCAAACTGAGAGATGGATTGCAGTTGCTTAGAAAGGTTCCCTTTGAAAATGTTGCAGGCATACGAGTGTGTGACATAAAAACGCAACATCAGAATCTAGCCCACATCAAAAGGATGAGATTCTTATGTTGCAGCCTAAAATATTGCCTTCATCCATTTTAGTGCCCGCATACCTTAAGCTTTAACCCTTTGTGTGCCTCCGTCCTCCGTACATGAGTAACCCATGTCACCTCTCCCCTGCCTGCCATCTCTTGCCAGCAGCTTCCACCAACAAAGTCTAATGCAGTTTGTGCCTTTGTAAAGCACTTCGCTTCTGCCCGCCGTTTATGGTGCTTGCGTGGGGCTACAGTTTAAACCGTAACAGACTAACAGATTACAGATGCTGAATCTTTAAACTGTAGCCGTAGCCCCACGCACAACTACGGTTACAGTTTAAATATTATTAAAGGAGCCACAACTAAGAAACCTGCAATGCACAGTTTAAACCGTTGCCCCACTCACAGCACCATAAGTGGCGAGAAGGAGCCAGGTGCCTTTAAAACAGCACAAACTGCATTAAACTCTTATGCTAAGGATACCCATTAGATTAGAGAAAGACAATTAGTTACTACTCCATTAATGAAAAATGTCTGCCACTGTGAATATGAGCCCTTCTCCAGCAGTTCTTGGACTACAACTACCACACTGCTGGTCATCTGATCATGATGAGAACAGGACCAGATATGCATCCCAGGCTACCCTAAGCAAAGCAATCAAGGTACCTTAGCTCCACCCATGGCCATACCCATAAGTCCTCACATGGCTCCACGCCTAGTCCCACACACTATATCCTGGCACAGAAAATGCCCTTGACCTATAACAATCAAGGGAAAAAAATGTTTTAACCCCCTGTTTGCTAGTGAGATCTCCGGCACATTCCTTTGCAATGAATTGGAGATATCTCTAGCATCCAAAGGGTTGGATAATAACTGGTAAAGGGGTATGTAAACTGGTGCAAGGACACTGAGATTGTTTTGGCCACACCCACAATTCAGAATGTGGGTGTGACCAGCACAGTTGAGGTGCCCCTCTAAATTTGGTGCTCTGGTGTGTTACCTGCTCTGCCTACTGGGCAATCTGGCCCTGGATGGGAAATAAAGCATACGAAATGTGAGAGGCTTCTGAGGATGAACAACTGCACAATGGCCTGTTCTATGGCTAGTCACGGTTGGGTGGTTTCCCTCGTGTCCTGGTTGTTCACCTGGGTGGCAATGACCTTGGCTCCATTCCCGGCTGGTTGTTGGGATCTCGGATTATGGCGGATTTTTCAAGTCTCTTGGACCGTTGTCCGGACCTGATTTTGGTGTGGTCTGAGATTATATCTCACCATTTCTGGGCTGGAGCCAAGGATCCCAGGGCTTTGGACAAGAGTCGGATTTGGCTCAGCCGGAGGGTGGCCAAGTTTGTCTTGGGGTGTGGGGATTTGACACTCCGTCATTCTACTTTTGAGGACTCTTCCCTTTCCTTGTTGAGAGAGGATGGGGTTCATCTACTGACCTTGGGTTAGATTTCTTTAATTTGGAGCTGTCTGGTATACTTGAGCAGGCCATAGCTTTGTTTGGGGGAAGGACCTGACTGCGCAGGCATATTGGTCAGGCCCAGTGGTGCTTTGGGCCCTTGCCAACGGTAAATGGTAAAATAATTGTGTGGTTTTGTTAATCTAACAGGTGGAGGTCAGGCCGATGGCACTGGCTCATATTGCACCCGGACTTTTGTCGCGGGTTAGGTCACCGCTCCCCATCAAGCTGCATAGACCAGCTAATGGGGTGTGGTGGGCGGAGTGGTACATGTGGGTTGAGCTTTCAGCTCTGTATGGGTTGGGCATACGGGGTATGCCGGGTATTTGGCAAGGGCTTTAAAGTAGTATGTGTATTTATTGATCATTACCTCATGCCCATGACATGTGGAATGGGGACAAATAAAACATTTTGCTGGATTTAAATGGGAATTTTAAGCCCCCAAATGCTGAAGAGGTCTCAAAATGCATTGTGAGCAGCAGAAAAAAAAATGATTTAAGGATAGTAGTCGGAACTGTTGCTAACAGTTTGATTTAAAAACATGCAGGTACTGTAAAGCTATGTTCACACAGGTGACTTCAGCACACCATTATTAACACTATGCTAAAAGCACCCATGTAAAACAGCTTGTCCACCATGGTGCTAATAACACAGAAGATGAGAACCCACCAGAATGCAGAAAGTGGAATCTTGTATGAATTCACTAGTGTAAAAGCCTGTGTACACGGGCCAAGGTCTAGGTGATGTTAAGAGGTCGGTCCTGCTGTGCATCCTGCTGCCGACACAGTCATGCACTGTAGAGACTGCCCGAAAGCACAGAATACTACCAGCACAGAACTCCCAGCATTCTGTGTCAGTCTCTACTGAGCATGATGGCTTCTGACAAACATCCTAGCCAATTATTATATAGGATGCCTTGTGCACAGCCAGGTTACAGCATGCTGATGTACATGGGATGCAGCACAGATTCTTCATACAGAGGAGATTCTGGAGGATGTGGTGCCATTTGCATCCTCCAGTGGCTGGCCAACCAACATGGGCATTGGTTAGTAATATTTACCTGACCGCATGTGGGTCTTGTGACCAGTGGCAAAGCAGAGGCCCACTCTGCCCCTGTGGTATTGGGGGGGTCCTGCCAGACTTGGGAGCCCCCAGAAAGTGGAGGCCATTATGGCATATTGGGCCCCCTGACAATGACCTCCATTGGTCCCGCTCTCCGAGCCCAATGCAGCCACTGTGCATGATTAAGTAATTCTAGTGGTTAGATTCAAGGCACACTTTGTAGACCTTTCCAGAGAAGTAATTCTTTTTAAATAACACAATTTCGGCTCTACTGCAGAACCGCCAGCTGGTCCCCGGACCAGGATCTCCTGCTGTCAGCACAGCACTGATGTCAGGAAAAGGGGAGGGAGTGGGGAACTTTACAGGTGAATATCTCTCAAACTTTTATGGATTTATACCATAGAGTTTATTTTTTTAACCTCTACAAAACAAGAATATTTTTTATGGGACATTAGTGTCCCTTTAAGGCATAGCAATTAAAACTTTTAGAGAATATAATTATAATCCCTACCATCTGAGCTGGCATGCATGCTGTATATGTTATATATTTGTGGTCTGATTGTACATGTTTTGGGTATGCAAACTAAAAAGGCTGAGCATTCTTACTCTTCTTTGTTCCCATTTATTGTTATGGGTGTGAAATTTTGTTGGGGGTGGGGCATAATTTAGGGTGGGACATAGAGTTTGAAGGTGGGCGCCTCGTTGGAGTTCTGTCTTCTGCTTGTGACATGCCTCCTCCGTGCCTACCCTGTGACTTAATTGTAGGGGGGACACAGTGGGCACAGATGGCTGACAGTGCACTAAAATGGAGATCAGCCCCGTCACCATACCCAGGAACCTTTTTTGTTCTTGTCCCCCGGAGTAACACAAAGGGCTGGGAATAGGAGTGTCCACGTGATCCAATTTGCATCATGGGCATACCTGGGAACTCTCCGGCAATGTGTGAATCACCGGGTGGGCAGAGTTTAAGTAGAAACTCTGCCCACTTGTGCTCCATCCCGCCCGGTTCCTCCCACTCCCTGCCCTCTTACATCCATTTTGCAGGGGGGGTTTTGTTTTTTTTTGTCCCGCCCCCGTGACTAAGCCCCGCCCCTTTTATGACGCAATTTGCGTCATTTTCCTCCCCCTGGGCACTGACAGGGTTACCCTTCGGGTAGCCCTGTTTCAAAAGTTCCCAGGTATGATCATGGGTGCAGGGTGTAACTATGGATGGCAGGGTTGGAAGGTTGAGAGGAATGATTTGTCCTGAAGTGGGCAGTGAAGTGGGTGGAACGGAGCAGCAGTGGGCAGAACACATAAGGAAAGTGGGTGGGGCTCCCATGGAACTCAATGCTGAGGAGAATCAGCTTCTGTCTACAAAGACCCTATAATTCAATCTGAAAAACTGAAGCTTCCTGGCAGATCTGGAGAGTTCCCAGGTATGCCAGTCAGCCACGTGGACATTGCCTAAATGTCCTTGCCCTAGACAGGGGTCCACCCCCACACCTCATATAAGCACATCCCCAGATGAACCCACTGCCACTACAGAAGATGTGCTCAGCAGCCTGTAACATAGCAGCACTAAAAAGGCATTGGACACTATAGAGGTCTCCATCAAGGAGTTTAACCATTTGACTGCCAGAAGGATACCCAGTGCAATCACCAATTTGGCCCTCAAAGGGATAATAAGATGGTCAGCAAAACATGAAATTAGTAAGAAAAACTGGACATTTTTATAATGTAAACACATGTAAATAAATCAACTGCTATGGACCAGAAACGGGAGACTGGTGTGGTGGAGGGGGGAAAGGATTTCTCTGGCCACACATGCTTAGTGAGTGTGCCAGCATAGCTGAGATTCCATAGGCTAAGAGGTGGGAACCTGATGCTATCAAGCTAGTGTGGACCTCAACTCCCATGATTCCCAGCCAGCCACTGGCAGGGTGAGGATGATGAGAATTTTAGTCCTCAACAGCTGGAGAGCCTCAGGTTGCCAACACCTGTCCTAAGCAGTTGTCTTCTCTGTGGAGTTGGTAGATCATCTCAACTGGGAAATGGACATGAGAAATGAATGCGTTATTCACGTGTGAATTGGCAACCCAACATCTCTGCCTAATGGGAAATCTAACCCTGGTTTTCTTGCAAGCTGCTAGGAACTGGTAGAATTCTCAGCGAGAATCCAGCCTCTCAGAATTAATCCTTTTGCTGCCAGAATGGTGTGCTACTTGCTTTGCATATATTACAAACTCATGTGGCAATTAAAGGGTTAAACCTGAAAGAAAACAAGTCTGATGTAGTATGACGAACTGGAGCAATTCTTTGGCATGGAATAATTTTTTAATGCTCTACCCACCTGTCCTGCTTCCAGCACAGCAAAAGTGCCCGTGCTTTGGCCCATTGAGGCACTGGTATCTTGTGTTCTCTTTCACTCTCTGCCTAATGATCTCAGTGAGGAGTAGAGAAGCAGAGAACAGTGACACATGGAATGTTTAGGAACATTGGGGGAGATTTATAAAACAGTGGAATTAAGTGGATTCCAGCGAAAAAATTATGTTGCGAATATATTTGGTATTTTTAAAAATTATAACGATACTTTAAGAGAGCGTAACATCATGTAGTTGACATTTTGAGAAGCTGAATCAGAATCGTTAAAAAAGTGGCACAGCGAATTTATAAAAAAAATAGCAAGATTTTTTTTTAGAAATTTGCTGCACCACTTTTTTAAAAATTGGAACATCACTTCTCAAAAAGTCAACTACATGATGTTACACTCTCTTAAAGGGATAGTAATACTTAAAATGTAAAAAAAAATATGTTGTAGGGTTTATCCCCCTGAGTAAAACAAGAGTACTCCCACTGCTGAAAGGTGTTTTATTCAAAAGTTATTAATTTTCAAATTTGAATTTTTTAGGTGCAATATCACAGTGGCCTGAAATTGTACAGTGGCGCTGTTGCTACACGATCCTATGGACAGCTCTGGTCAATTGACCATAAATCTCCATAGGATGGTGTAGCAATAGCGCCACTGTACAATTTCAGGCCACTGTGATATTGCACCTAAAAAATTCAACTTTGAAAATTAATAACTTTTGAATGAAACACCTTTCAGCAGTGGGAGTACTCTTGTTTTACTCAGGGAGATAAACCCTACAACATATTTTTTTTTACATTTTAAGTATTACTATCCCTTTAAATTGTCATTATCATTTTTATAAATACCATTTACATCTGTAACACCATTTTTTTTACTGAAATCCACTTAATTCCACTTTTATAAATCTCCCCCATTTTCTTTTTCATGTGGCTCCATTTACACATTTGATTACTGTAGCTGCGATCATGTGCCGAGCCCCTGGGCAATGGCTAGAACTGACTTCCCAGTCCTGGCGCAGACAATTACAGCCTCGCCGCAATTATCACAGCATGCCTGTGGCGTGCTGTGATCATTAACACATGACATGCCAGGACCATATTCAGCTGCCGATTTGGTTAATTCCGAGAGCGTGCGCTGAAAGCGCTTTGAGTCCCACTGGGAGAAAGGCGCTATATAAATACTAGTTATTATTATTATCCATTCTCAAAGGATGAAACTGTTTGACGGTCCTGGTACATCATTCGTCATTAAGGGTTTAAACCCCTTGATTGCTAAAGAAGTCTCCAAAGCATTGCTTCTGTGTTGGAGATCTCTCCAGGATTCAAGGGGTTAAAATCCCCATTTGGTTTTGGCCAGAATTACTCTAATTCCTCTTAGTTCAACAGCCTTGACTTTTTTTTTTTAGATTTTTCTAACGCAATTTACAACTTTGATTTTCTTATTTTAAGTCAGTATCATTGGCGGTGGTTTTATACCCCTCTGGCACTTAAAGCGGAACTACCACCGCTAAGCAAATTTGTTTGTTTGAATGCATATTTCTCCATAACCAGGTAATAATTCTGGCGACTAGTGCTAGTAAGCAGCTAGTCTCCAGATAAGGAATTATTAGAAACAAAGTTGCTTAGCGGTGGTAGTTCCGCTTTAAACGGTTAAGTCTTCTATGATCCATAGCTATAGTTGGTGACTAGAAAAGATGGAAAGAAGTAGAAAATGATACACTGCTTCATGGAGCTTATGAAAAAGTTCTGAAGAAGCGCTGTAGTCTGCTAATCAGGTTCTCGTGTCAGGCCTCAACTGATCTGCTCTATAATGAGTTCATTATTTTATTCCCAAGGCAAGAGAGACAGAAGATCAACCACAGCAAAGCTTTCTATCTGTCTCATGACACGCAGCACTAAGTCTTCATTATAACCAGAAGCTACCGGCACAAGCCTTTATATAAAATATTGGGCCTTATGTATAAAAGCATCCGCATCATAGGAAACACAGTTCCCGTTGAACTGAGTGGAAACTTTGACTTGTTGAATGCTTGTGAGGTCTCAAATGCATTGTGAAGCAATGAGTTGGAGACTTCTCTAGCACTGAATGGGTTAAAAAATGTCTCCTTTAAATATTTATATGCCAAAGGGGTGCCCAACACATTGCTTTGCTCATAGCTCCCAACATTTCAAATTGCCAAAGAGGGACACTTGTGTTTTATGGGGTGTTGCTGTGGGCGTGGCTGGTGGGTGGGGCACTACCGAGAATTTTTAAGCTATTTCATGACCTATTGACACCTCCTTGTGTGATCTAATAAATGACTTATAACAAGACCAAAGTATTTAATTACACAGACTAATTTATAAACACATATATGGATGTTTAAACAAACAATAATGTGAGTTTTATTGCTGTAGAGCAGTGTGATACACTTCTATACACACCACACAATCTGATCGCCTAAACACAGGGACACCAGGGTGATACACTTCTATACACACCACACAGTCTGATCTCCTAAACACAGGGACACCAGGGTGATACACTTATATACACACCACACAGTCTGATCTCCTAAACACAGGGACACCAGGGTGATACACTTATATACACACCACACAGTCTGATCTCCTAAACACAGGGACACCATGGTGATACACTTATATATACACACCACAGTCTGATCTGCTAAACACAGGGACACCATGGTGATACACTTATATACGCACCACACAGTCTGATCTCCTAAACACAGCGACACCAGGGTGATACACTAATATACACACCACACAGTCTGGTCTCCTAAACACAGGGACACCATGGTGATACACTTATATACACACCACAGTCTGATGTCCTAAACACAGGGACACCAGGGTGATACACTTATATACACACAGTCTGATCTCCTAAACACAGGGACATCAGGGTGATACACTTATATACACACCACACAGTCTGATCTCCTAAACACAGGGACACCAGGGTGATACACTTGTATACACACCACACAGTCTGATCTCCTAAACACAGGGACACCAGGGTGATACACTTATATATACACCACACAGTCTGATCTCCTAAACACAGGGACACCAGAGTGATACACTTATATACACACCGCACAGTCTGATCTCCTAAACACAGGGACATCAAGGTGGGAAAGAGGGACAGAGGGATTTGTGTCTAAAAGAGGGACTGCCTCTCCTACAGAGGGACACATGGGAGGTATGTTTGCTAACTTGGTTTGATTACAGTAGAGAAGAGAAGTTTGAGGGGTGATACGATTACCATTTACAGATATATTCAAAAGCAATACCAATTAGGGTGACCACATTTCCATTCTGCCATTCAGAGACTAGGGTTGCCACCCAGCCAGTATTTTACCGGCAGGCCGGTAAATAATTGGCTTCTGTCCAACGTTAAATTTATGGAGGGGATGCCATGACCGGCATTTTTTTTAAGAAAAGGTGTCAACCCTATCAGGGACAGTGTGGTGACAAGAGTGTGATACTTCTCTCCAGCTCTAGGGCAGCTATGCAGGAGGGGTCAGTATACATCACTGGACATCAGTGCTCAAATTGCTCTTTATGTGGCGCACCACAGAGTTCTAAACACTAGAGGGAGAACTGTCCATGGACTGCTGTGACAGGATGTGATGCCTGTGGTGGGCTACAGGATAATATACATCACACCCAAAGCCTTAGACTAGCATTACACTACAATAAAGTTGCACTGCAGCTCCTGTTTGATGTCAGGATCAAGGCTCAGTTCTGTCTCTCGTGCTTAGGGCTCTGTCTAGAAGCCATTTTCTCGTAGTCCAGCAGAGGCATCAATTTGTGTCACTGCAGGCAATGGACAGTTCTATTTCTAGTGTTTAGATTCTTTATTCAGACACTTTGTATTATCCCTGAAGAGGGCTACCCGGGACATGGTACACACACAAATTTCAGGACTGTCCCTGGCAATCAGGGACATGTGGTCACCCTACCAATACATCTCTGAGGAGCAATTTACTCATAGAATTGAGCAAAAAACAAGGTCATCCATTAAGACTAAGGAAAAGGCACTTTTAACTCAAAGGCCAGAGGTTTTTTTTATAGTAATAGTAAGGGAAGTAAAGTTATGGAATTCTTTGCTGTGGGATGCTGTACTTGCAAATACTGCAGATTCTTTCAGTGCAATACTGAGAATTATGGCAATTGGTTTTAACTCCTTAAGGACCGGCTGTGAGGCTGGCAGTTAAGGACCACGGAGCATTTTTATTTTATTTTTTTACTAATAGATTCAGGGCTCCCCAAACGGTGTGCAGCCACGCAGGGACCATCACTGCTGTGACAGTCCTGACATGTAATGGGTCCTTAAGGGGTTAAAGCAGATCATATGGTCATCCAGGGAAATATCTGACTGCCATTTGGAGTCAGGGAGGATTTTTTTTACCCACTTGGGGATTAATTGGAAATTACTGCACTTATTGTACCCACTGTAAAGTATACTTGTTGGCACTATATAAATAAAAATATATATACATACATAATCATATCACCCCTTGGATGTCTCTTCTCTAATGTAAACAAACCCAGTTTGGCTAGTCTCTCTTTATAATTCAGGTCCTCCAATCCCTTTATCAGTTTTTCTGGTTCAGTAATGTATTTTTGATGAACTGTTGCCAAAAACTGTACTCCATATTCCAGATGAGGTCTTACCAAGGATTTATATAGAGGTAGAATTATATTCCCATCACATGCACCTATACCCTTTTATACAGGATAATACTGTATTGGCTCTTACAGCAGCTACGTGACTCTGCACACTGCTGTGAAGTCTATTGTCTATTAGTACTCCTAAATCTTTCTCTAACTAGGATTTTTTGAGTACTTTCCCATTTAGTATATATATAACATGCTTATTCTGCAGCCCAAATGCATAGCCTTACATTTACCTATATTAAACCTTCACTTACACTTTCTGCTCATCCACTCTGTTTATCCAAATCTTTCTGAAGAGAAAAAAAATCCTGTTCTCCATGTATTTAATTACAAGCATAAAGTCATCAGCAAAGACTGCGATATTACTTTCAATATCCACTCCTACATAATAAACAATTTAAGAAAGAATTGGGCACACACTGAACATCTTTATACCAACTTTAAAAAGCTTTCATTTATACCAACTCTCAGCTCTCTATCATTTAAGCAGTTCTGTATGCATACGCAGGTATCACCTTCCAAATCCAAGCCTTTTAAAGCGGAACTACCACCCAATAAAAATATTGCCCCACATAATTGCCCATCTGGCATCTAGCTGCTCAGTAGCGCTAGTCGCCAGAATTATTACCAGATTAAAGAGAAATCGCTATTCTTCCATGACTGACAGCAGGACGGAATGCGGACATCTTGCCATAGTGACGTCCGCGTGCCTGCGCTGTCAGTCCCTTTTGGAGCCGGCCAGCTCCTAGCAATGCCTCCTAGATCCGACTGGGACTGACAGCGCAGGCGAGCGGACGTCACTGTGGCAAGATGTCCGCACTCCGTCCTGCTGTCACTCCTGGAAGAATAGTGATTTCTCTTTAATCTGGTAATAATTCTGGTGACTAGCGCTACCGAGCAGCTAGTCGCCAGATGGGCAATTATGTGGGGCAATATTTTTATTGGTTGGTAGTTCCGCTTTAATTTATGTAGCAACCTGTTGTGAAGTATAGTATCAAAGGCTTTTGCAGAATCAAACTACACTACATCAATAGTAACATCCTGCCCAAATTATTACGTACCCTTTCGGAGAATGCAAACACATTTTTTAACGCAATCTATTATTCATGAAACCATGCTGGCTCCTACTAATAATGTTGTTGGTTGTTACATAGTCTTGAATTCTATGGCACAGTAACCCTTATAATATCTTACCAACCACAGAGGTAAAGCTCTCAGGTCTGTAATTTACTTAATTTATTTAGATCTTGCCGTTTTTTTGAATAATGGTACTACATCTGCTTTCCTCCAATCACGACATAACATGCCTGATAATATAGAATCAATAAATATTAAATAGAAGGGTTTTGCTATTACTGAAATAATTTCCATAAGTACCCTTGAATGTATGCCATCAGATCTAGGTTCTTTATTCATAACAACCTTTTGCAGTCTCTTTTGGCCTTTGTCCTCAGGAAGACAAATACAAGATGGAGGAAATTGTGTGGTTTTTGCATTTTTGCCTATAGCCTGCCATTGTTTCTTCCTTTGTATATGTGTTTAAGGTTTCAGCCATAGTCTTATCCTCACTAATTAATTTGCCCATCTCAGCCTTAATATTTTTATTGTTTATATACATTTGCAATACTTTTCTCATTTTCAATTTTAGCTATCCTAACTGCTTGTTTGCGAATTATATTACATTCTTTATTTGTTGAAACGATGCACCTGATCTTTCTGACTTTTAACAGTTTAAAAGCCTGCTTCTTTCCTTGCAATCTTCTTTCCTTGCAACCTCTTTATTACGCACATTGGTCTTAATTTGCTTCTCTTGTTTCTAACCTCCATTGGTATATACTGATGTAAATACTTATCGAAGAGGATTTTGAACAAATTCCATGTTTTTTTGTGCATTTTTATCTTTGAAGATTACATCCCATTGGATATCACTTAATACAGTTTTTAGCATTCTAAGGTTTTCATTAAACAAACATAAAACATACCATGCTTGTGCTGGAAGTCATATTTTCCCAGTCAATTTCAAGGTAGTTGAAATCTCCCATTTCCTGACTGAGAAGCTATTTCCATTTGCAGTAACAGTTGGGCTTCTTCAAATTCTCCAATATAGGTGGCTTTTAGCAAATCCTATTAACATATTTTTATTATGCTTGCCTCCAGTATGCATTGCAATCCAGATGGCCTCTACATTTTCACTGGACCCTTCATTAATATCTTCCTTTATACTAGGTTACCATATAGGTATACCCCCACCACACCTCTTTTAGTAACCCTATACCCAGAGGCGTAACTAGAACGGTCCGGGCCCTGGTGCAAGAAGTGCCATGGGCCCCCCCCCAACCCCCGAACACATTGGCCCCGGGTCCTCCACAATGCCTCCATTTCCTACCTCCCAATCCCTGGTGGTCCAGTGGAGTGGCAGGAGAGGCGGGCTGGTGCGACGTGCTCCAGCGCTGTCCTCTTCTGTAATGCAGAGCGCTGGGAGATGATGTCATCTCCCAGCGCTCTGCATTACTAGAGAGCGGGAGGGAGCTTGCGGCGCCAGGAGGAGGGGGTCGCAGGGGGCATCCGGGCCCTTGGAGTGACGGGCCCGGTCGCAGTTGCGACCCCTATAGTTATGCCACTGGCTATACCTCCTAAAAAGTGAATAGTCTTCTAGATTTACTGTCATGTGTGACATCTAACCAGGTTTCAGTCACACAATTAAGATTATACTGCTCATTCACTACAATCAATTCCAATTCCTACGTCTTACCAGCCAGACTACAATCATTTACATGCATATGTTTTATGTTATTGCCATTCTGAAGAATTCCATTCTTTGAAATATTCTTTTCTTTTTTTATCAGGCTGTAACAAAGGCACCCCCCTCTCCTCCCCATACCCCTTCTCTAATCCCATTTCCTCGTCTACACTGCCCGTCCCATCATATGCTGTATCGCCAACCAATGTCCTCCAGTCTTCTAACCATTGTATTTTTTGAAATACTATCAGTGTTACATGGTGCATCAGGAGGGCAATTGTGTGGCTAAAGACATGGTGTAAGTAGAATGGCTTTGGTTTTCTAGGGCACTGGGTTTTCTTCAGGGGAGGGCTGTCCTGGGGGGCAGGGGAGCAATTGCCCCCTGGGCCGGTCATATAGCTGTGCTAGGGGGCCACTGCCTCACTCAATCTCCCACTTGCTGCTGTAAATAGAGCTACACTAGTGATACCACAGAGCTTACAATTGAAATGGACCTAAACAAATGATACACATGCAGCATAGCTCATTTCCCTTATAAGCTCTATGGTATCACTGCTGTACACCCATTTCAATTATAAGCTACTAGTTGAAGAGCCCGTTACACGGGCCACAGTGCCACAGCCAGCTGGTTGCGGAGCAGTCATGCGCAGTAGAGACTGCCCGCGCCACAGCTGATACAGAGCTGGACTTCATTAATGCCAATTTTAAAATTAACAAAAGGAAGTGGAGTGGGACAGCGGGCTGGAACGATAATAGAAATGGGCCACTCTATTTTATTTGCCCCGAAGGCCAGAGGTTGCCAGCCCTCTCCTGGTTTTCTTTCCCTTAGAAGTCACCTTTATAGCAGAGATTGGCTGAAACTTAGTGGACAGGGAGCTTCTGTGTTAGGGATAGTATGACTAGAAGGGTTTGAGGAGACTAGTATGGGGGGAGATGGAAATATTGGATGGGGTAGACAGTGTAAAGGAGGAACTGGCATTAGAGGTGGGGCATAGGAGTAGAGAAGGAGGATGGCTAACTCAGCCAGTAGGGAGGTGTATATTTTACAGTCTGCTGAAAGAACATAAATATTGATGTGTATATGTATGGGGAAGCATTTTTGTTGAGGAGCTTTAGGCAAGTGACAAGATTCAGGGAGCCAGTGTTACACCTGACACATTGGGGACAGCAGAGGAAGAGTTAAAAAACCTGATCCCATGAGACACTCTGAGCTGTAAGACTTCCAGTCTCATGGTTCAAAGTCAAATGGGCAGGGGAGGGCTGGTAACATACAGCCCAGAGGGCAAAAACAATTAAGTGGCCCATTTCTACTATTGTCCAAGCCCATTGTCCCAGCCCACCCCTGTTTTGTTAATTTTAAAATTGTCCTTAATGTTGTGAAGTAATGCAAGTGATACCACAGAGCTTACAGTTGAAATGGGTCTACATTAGTGATACTACAGTGCTTACAATTTAAGTAACGCTACACTATTGATGCAATAGATCTTACAAGGGAAATGAGCTATACCACTAGTGCAGCTCTGTTTGGATTGTAGCTCTGCATTATCATTTGTATTTAGATTAAGTTCAGCTGTAAGCTCTGTGGTATCACTAGTTTAGCTCCATTTATAAGTGGGAGATTGAGTGAGGCACTGGCCCACCGGCCCAGACACATGACCAGCCCAGGGGGCAACTGCCCCCCTGCCCCCCAGGCCAGCCCTCCCCTGCAAATGGGGTGCAACCCGCAGTATTCATAGACTGACGTAGATGGGTTTGAGAGCCCAATCACTGAGAGGGGTGCCAGAGGAATATCCAAAGCACTGCTTTGTAAGGTATTGGATACCCATCTGGCACTCAAAGGGTTAAAAACGTGATTAGGTTTTATTGGTTCGTCAATGTTCTCCAAAAGCCCAGTGAATGAGCGTAGGCACCAGTTAGCGTTTTACACCATTTCAATAGATAAGGCCACTGAAATAGAGAGATTCTTTTATTATGGTCAGAGTACTACACATAGCAGTGACTACTAACTGGGGAGCTATTCATCTGCCTTCCATATGAGGACTAAATAGATAAGAATTAATCGAATGTGCTCTTTAAGTGAAGCATGAACAGAGTCAGTACAAGGTCTGACAGGGGCCTGGGAAGTTGCCAAATTCAAGATAGTACACATTTTAAATTTGTTTCTCTGCAAAAGAGGACAATCACTGACCTCTGGTAAAGCAAATACATTATTTAACTATTCCACTGCCAGATACATGTGCAATACATTGTTCCGTAATGTACTGGTAACACCTCTGTATCTCAAATGGTCAACTAATATTTGCATGTGTACATTTAAATTCCAGGCTTTAACTTTCTGAGTGCCAGAGATGTATCAGAAGCATTGCAACGTAAAGGCTGGAAGTGACAACATTTCAAATGAATGGGGAGAGCATTTGGAGTGCATTAAATACTTAAAGGGATAGTAATACTTCGTTTTATCTTTATTTTATTTTGTAGGCATTAAAAAATCATGAAGAACGATATAAGTCTTATCTCTCAAACCTTTATGGTCTGAAAGATATTCACAAGCAAAGCTCCCCTCCTGCCCCTTTTACCTAGTGTAAGTCATCTCTTCTCAGATGTGGAATCCAGTCCATAGACCAGACAGATAACAGCAGGGGACAATCTTCTTCCTATGTGAACAATGAAAGCCCTGCCCCCCTTGACACTTTTTCAGGTTTTTCCCTTATCTTAATAGAAGATTGTCCCTCTCTGCAGTCTACCTGGGCATCTCCCTTCTGCTCTGGCTGAGCAGTGTTACATCAGTAAAAGGGGCGGGAGGGGGATACTTTGTCATTGAATTACTCTTGAACTACAATTCTGACAGAATTGAAATAACACTCTCCAAAGTACAAATACTATGATGATTAATTAGAGCTGCTTATTATTATGAAACATTACTATCTCTTTACCCTCTTTATCATCATCAAGCCGCTTCCACACTTAGTTAAATGAAAAACAAACCCACGTGTCATTGGTTTTTGCCTGAAAATATAATGAAGCCTCTTGAGATATTGTCTATCCTCCCTTTTAATAAACAGCTCAGTTTTGCTATTTAGAAGTCAAAGCTTTCAAGAGGAAAAATGGTAAATTATTATATCCTATGTTAGTAATGAGGCGAGCAGGTCTTGTGTTGAATTGAGAGAAAAAGAATTCAGCAGCTATCTATCTGTAAAACAGATACTTTTTTTTTTTTTGATTAGCTGATATGCAGGTTGATTCAAACATAATTACAAATGGGTAATTTTATGGATACCGCTTCAAATCTCTCAAATATAGCATCTGTTTCTTCTCTTACAATCTAATGTAGGGTGACTAGAGAGGTAATGTTAATCCTTGAGCTAGTCATCCATGCAAACTACACGTAAAGGTGTTCCATGATGCTCAAGGCCAGATTTACATTCCAGGCACCCAGGGCTTGATTTCCGAGCAGGCAACTGCCTAGACCTCCAAATTTTCAGGGGGCGTAACAGCGTGATGGCGACACCCATATTCTGAACTGTGGGTGTTGTCAAGGTAATTTAAGTGGGTATTCTTTTAAAACAGCACATGTAAAATATTGCGCGGATATCAGCCACATTAACCATGTCGCCCTGTTGAAAATGACAACATGAGAATCTCGTGCTGCATAAAAGCGCAAGGTTCTCATGTCGCCTACTGAAACGTTGCTACCTTCATTCAGCGCATACAAATCTCATCATCCTTACCCTGCATCGTTCAGAGCTGCCCGGCTATCTCTCCCTGCTCCGCTCCACCTTGTTGAACCTTAGGTGCACCATGAGAAATCTTATTTAAAGGGATAGTAATACTTAAGTATTACTAATCCCTATAGTAAAGTCCTATTAAAAATAAATGTATTGCCCCCAGTGTCATCTCGCTCCTAAAGTTGCCCTCTCCCTCCCCCTTCCCCGAAGTCAGCGTTGTAGCTGACTGAAGGTAAATCCGGTCATAGATCATCAGGCAGCTCTGCAGCAGAGCCGCAATAGTGTTAATAAAAAAAAAAAATCTTTCACTAAAACGGTCTTCTACGTGTGCATGCAAAACAAGCACACATAGAAGACCATTTCAGTGAAAGTTTTCTTTTTTATTAACGCGATCTCGGCTGTGCTGGAGAGCCACCTGAAAGTCGTACGACTTGCTTCCCTGCAGTCAGCTAGAACACTGAGTACAGGGAATGGGGAGGGAGAGGGCAACTTTAGGAGCGATCATCTCTCAAACCATAAAGGTTTGAGAGATGACACTGGGGGCAATACATTTATTTTTAATAGGACTTTAATATAGGGATTAGTAATACTTAAGTATTATTATCCCTTTAACACCTCTTAAACACTACAAGGAAAGGCGCTCAAAGTCATCCATTGCACATCGCTGCCCGGTTCTCTCTCCCCACTCTGCTCCGCCCTGTCATAGTGCAGGCAAAGAAGGGGAGAGAGGGTCGTGCAGATTACCTAGGTAGAACATTGCTCATGGTGCACAATAACAATGCAGAGCGGAGCAGGGAGAGAGAGCCGGGCAGTGCTGAAAGATGCAAGGTAAGGATAACGGGAGTTGTACGTGCTAAAGGTAGCAATGTTTCAATAGGCAACATGAGAACCTTGCGCTTTTATGCATGGTGACTAGCTTAATGCGGCTGATAGCCGCGCAATATTTTACATGCACCGTTTTTAAAAGTGAGCCATTTCAGTGTCCCTGCTCCAGTTTTACTTGCTTCTACAGGACATTATTTAACCCCTTGGATGCTAGAGAGATCTTCAATGCATTGTGAAGCAGCCATTGGGTTAAAGCTTTTTTTTCTCCTTGCTTTTTAAAGGGAAAAGTTTTTTCTGTTCCAGGAAACAGTGGATGGAACTTGGGGGTGGGGCCACGTGAACAATGTGGGTGTGGCTATAGGTGGAGCTAAGGTCATCTAGCATTCTGTGCCTTGGGGTACGTGGAATGTAAATCCACCCCTATTCAAGATACCCTAAGTGCCATTATCTCTGCCCATGGCCATATCAACACCACTTCACATGATCCACCCACAGTCCTATCTACTGTTGCCTGCCAGAGAAAATACCCTTAGCTTGTAATAAACAAAATAACTTTTAACCCCTCAGTTGCAATTATTTAATCAAGTTTGTTTTGTTTTTCTTCAAGCATAAGGTCTTTAACCTCTTAATGACCCTTGATGTGCCATGACCGCTACGCCTGGTTTGGCATTTAAAGGGATAGTAATACTTAAAATGTAAAAAAAAATATGTTGTGGGGTTTATCCCCCTGAGTAAAACAAGAGTACTCCCACTGCTGAGAGGTCTTTCATTCAAAAGTTATTAATTTTCAAAGTTGCATTTTTAGGTGCAATATCACAGTGGCCTGAAATTGTACAGTGGCACTGTTGCTACACCATCCTATGGAGATTTATGGTCAACTGACCAGAGTTGTCCATAGGATCGTGTAGCAACAGCGCCACTGTACAATTTCAGGCCACTGTGATATTGCACCTAAAAAATTCAACTTTGAAAATTAACAACTTTTGAATAAAACACCTCTCAGCAGTGGGAGTGCTCTTGTTTTACTCAGGGGGATAAACCCTACAACATATTTTTTTTTACATTTTAAGTATTACTATCCCTTTAAGGTCCACTGACGGACCTAACATGTAATGGAATTCCAGGGTCGCACCAGAATCCATTGCAAAAAAAAATATGACCTGCGGTCCTCAAGGACCGCCGTGCGCCACGCTGGCCGGTCGTTAAGGGGTTAATATCGATGCATAGCATATTTTTGGAAACACAGTATGTCACGGAATGACATCATATCTCAGCAGCTGGTTCTGACTGCTGTTATTTGGTTCACATGTATTTTATTAATTTATAGGAATTTTGGTGATATTGGTATTTGATGTTTTGATTAATGCTCATGAGTGAGGTGAGATGTTAACTTTATTTTTTTAATGGGATAGTAATGTTTAAATGTAAGTTTATTTAATATTGTAGGAATTAAAACAATAAGGGCAATGATGTAAGTCTTATCTATCAAACCTTCATGGTTTGAGAGATATAACTTGCTAAATTTCCCCCTCCAGGCTGTTTCAGAGCTCGATGGGACAGCAGCAGATTCCAGTCATTTGACTGGATGGCAGCTCTTGGGCAGAGCCGAAATCGTGCTATTTAAAAATAAATACTTCATTGGAACGGTCTACAACACTTTGTAGACTGTTCCAGTGACATATTTATTTATAAATAGCACGATTTAGGCTCTGCTCACAAGGCGCCAGCTGGTCCCAGGACCGGAATCTCCTGCTGTCCACTAGATGGCAGACTTCACTGATACAGCCTAGAGGGGGGATCTTTAGCAAGTTATATCCCTCAAACCAATAAGACTTACTGTAAGCTCATGGGTCTTAACTGCTTTCTACCCATGACGGTCCAGGACCATCATGGGTCGTTAAGTGGTTAATGCCTACAATAGTAAATACACTTAATTTTAAACATTACTATTCATTTAAGTCCTGAAAGTCCATGCATAGTTATCAAGATTTGATATATATATATATATATATATATATATATATATATTTTTTTTTTTTTTTTTGCTAGTTGCCCTTTAACAAAACCATTTTTCTTTGTAATGTTCTCATCATGTAAAGTTCCTTGCACACTTATCTTGGTTCCTCTAGGAATTTGTTATTCTTCTTAATACATTGTTGAAATTCAGCCTGCCACACCTCTCTCCTCCCAGACAGGCTTATTACTTGTTATGCAATTTAATTGCATACACAGTAATTTACAGAGTTAATTAGCAAATGAAATAAGTGAATGATAATGGAAACCATTCTCAAACTATTTGATTCCCATAGAGACGTTATGAAAAGAAACAAGCAAACATTAAAAATATCTGCTGTTAGATTGTACTCATGTTTTTCACATGGATTTTCGTTTAACCCTTAAATCAGAAACCCCGAGCATTTGATAAAACATAAAATACCCCTTATTTTGAACAGCTTTGTACATGTAAATTTATGCCGTGTATTTGATTTGTATCAACACTATTGCACTGTTGTAACTTTTCTATAAATGATTTGTTGCTAGTAACAATATATTTTCCTCTCTTCTAAGCGTATACGGCATGGATGTCCAACGTGCTGCCCACTGGGCCAAATGCAGCCTGCCTAATTAACTAGCACACATAAAGTGGAAGCCAGTAAAACCTAACCCCCGCCAGGCAATATATTACAGTTCCACAACAGTTGTCTGTTGAATAGCAGTATTGTCATTGACTTGTTCAAATAAATAGTAAATATTTTTGAATAACTGACAGGTTAGAATTCCCCATTGTTATATATATATATGCATATAGTAGCAACAAATGCAGGCAGTGGCACACCATACACAATGCTACAAAACAAAGTCAATATTATATGTGCACACCCCATAGACAGTATATACAAATGTACTCAGCCTGAACTGCAGCAAAGAAACAGTACACTGGGATCAGGGCCGGATTTACATATCAGGAGCCTGTAGGCACAGATATCTGAAGGCCCCCCCACCGGCCATCTCCACAATGCTCCAAATCTCCATACTGCCCTCACATTGCACCACATCAGCTCCACATTGCACCCTATCAGCTCCACATTGCTCTCATATTGTCCCATCATCTCAACATTGCCCCATTCAACTCCATATTGCCCTCATATTGCCCCCCATCAGCTCCACATTGACACCATCAGCTTCAAATTGCCCTCACAATGCCCACCTTCGGCTTCAACTTGCCCCCACCATCTCCATGTTGCCATCACATTGCCTCCCTCCCATTGTCCGTTTCCTACCTCCCTGGCAGATCTGCCGTCTGTGCCTCCTTTGGAGCAGTCCTGTAGTTGCTGAAGCTCCCGCGCGGTCTCCTATTCTGGAATGCAGAGCGCTGGGAGATTATGTCATCTCCCAGCGCTCTGCATTCCTACAGAGCCGACGAGGGAGCTCAGCACTTACAGCACTGCGCCAAAGGAGGCACAGACGACAGATCTGCCAGGGAGGTAGGAAATAGACAATGGGGGGGTGCAACGTGAGGTCAACATGGAGTGGGCGCCGGTGCAGCCAGCAAGGTGGCTATTTTTTTTTTTTTTTTTTTTAAAGAATTGAAAAAAAAAAAATCCCATTGGCTGACGCCCCTCGGTGGTGTGCGCCTGTAGGCAGGTGCCTACTTTGCCTTATGGCAAATCCAGCCCTGACTGGGATCAGGTTTTACCCTGATGAAGGTCCTGTTAGGGGACCGAAAACGTTAGGTGGTATATGGAACACTTTTTTGATTCAATTCTCTTCTATCAAGATCCCAGTGTGCTGTCTCTTTGCTGGAGTTCAGGCTGAGCACATACACACACACACACACATATAATATATATATATATATATATATATATATATATATATAATGAAAAAACTTGGATGCCCCTTTTATAGGGTCATATTCTGTTAGCTGAAGTGGCGCAATACTGGAGCAAACCAACTGCACCATAGTTGAGGTCTGAAATCAGTGTTTTAACCCTTTGAGTACCAGAAGGGGATGGCATGCTTTGCTTTGCAATGGATTCCGTACCCCTCTGACACTCAAAGGGTTAATTTACCCCTAAAATGTTCTTATACAATACTAGTAGATGTGCGGTATTATTAATGATTTTGAGCAACAGTATACCCATTTCAATGATGTAATTGATGTTCGTGAATATACGGCATCTAAATATGAAGTTTTGCACTATATTAACCCCTTCAGGACCAGTGGGATGTGCAATGGGTTGTTAAGCAATGTGTTGCGTGCCCATTGGTCCCCAAGGGGTTAACAGCCTCACCCAACATCAAGGAATCTCTTGTTTTGTTCAGTATGAAAAACCCACAGAAATAAGTTTTGTAATATTAACCCTTTGCGTGCCAGAGGGGTATGCACTCAAAGGGTTAAAAATGGACCTGGTACTTGGAATTCAATATTGAGTATTTAAAAACATCATTAAAACTCACTATTTGTCATCTTAACGAAATGTCCAGCAGATGCATAGATCAGAATATATTCACTCTTTTATTTCCGTACTAGTGTAAAAGCCCGTGTACACGGGCCAAGGTCTGTGAGATGTTAACCCTTTGAGTGCCGGAGGGATATGCAACGCATTGCTTTGCAATGTATTGCGTACTCCTCAGGCATTCAAAGGGTTAAAAGACCGGTCCTGCTCTGCGTCTGCAGTCACTCATGCGATGCGCTGTAGAAACTGCCTGAACGCACAGAATGCTTCCAGCACAGAACTCCCAGCAAACCGCACAGAATGCCCCCAGCACAGAACTCCCAGCAAACCGCACAGAATGCCCCCAGCACAGAACTCCCAGCATTCCACACAGAATGCTCGCAGCACAGAACTCCCAGCATTCCGAACAGAATGCTCGCAGCACAGAACTCCCAGCATTCCACACAGAATGCTCCCAGCACAGAACTCCCAGCATTCCACACAGAATGTTCACAGCACAGAACTCCCAGCATTCCACACAGAATGTTCATAGCACAGAACTCCCAGCATTCCGAACAGAATGCTCGCAGCACAGAACTCCCAGCATTCCACACAGAATGTTCACAGCACAGAACTCCCAGCATTCCACACAGAATGTTCACAGCACAGAACTCCCAGCAAAAACAAACCGCACAGAATCCTTCCAGCACAGAACTCCCAGCATACTGCACAGAATGCTCGTAGCACAGAACTCCCAGCATTCCACACAGAATGCTCCTAGCACAGAACTCCCAGCATTCTGCACAGAATGCTCCCAGCACAGAACTCCCAGCATTCCACACAGAATGTTCACAGCAGAGAACTCCCAACATTCCACACAGAATGTTCACAGCACAGAACTCCCAGCAAAAACAAACCGCACAGAATGCTTCCAGCACAGAACTCCCAGCATACTGCACAGAATGCTCGTAGCACAGAACTCCCAGCATTCCACACAGAATGCTCCCAGCACAGAACTCCCAGCATTCTGCACAGAATGCTCCCAGCACAGAACTCCCAGCATTCCGCACAGAATGCTCCCCGAACAGAACTCCAAGCATTCCGCACAGAATTCTCCCAGCACAGAACTCCCAGCATTCTGAGCGTTTGAGCAGTCTCTACTGAGCATGACGGCTTCTGACAAACGTCCTAGCTAATTATTATATAGGATGTGAACTAAGTGCAGTTACATATGCTAACGACATTCAGTGTGGTGCATAGCTAAATTAACATATGAACATGCACAGAGATAGCCAGAAAGAGAAGTATCAATATAGGCTGAGTATCCCTTATCTTTTGAGTGCCCACATGAGATAGTGACATCTTTGCTTTCTGATGGTTTAATGCAGGGCTTAAAATTGGAAGTCCTTTGCTACTAGCCAGACCTGAAAAGTTACTCGCCACTGCAAGACATACCCACCAGGACTGACAGGGCTAACATACCCACCAGGGCTGAATTTCTACTAACCAGGGCTAAATTTTCACTCGCTATTGGCTAGTGGCGAGTGGAAATTTTGAGCCCTGGTTTAATGTATACAAAATATAGAAATATACGATGGGTGAGTGCTACAAACACAAATAATTGTGCAAAAGTGAATATCAGTATGAAAATCTCAAACATTGCAAAGATAAACTCATGTTGAAACTACGTACACAAGAATACACAATCTACTATATAATACTTGATTTGTGAATGTTGCAAATTAACACAATATTTTGTTTAAACTTCCCGGGTAATTCCAGACCTGTGAGTATCCCATATCCCATTGATGATATCTATTTTGTTGGTATATTACTGGAAAAAAAAACACAAAGTGAACGGCAGCTATTGGTATATCCCCACATGCCAATATAGCTTGTCTGGCAATCTGCTAGCCAAGCAACCTTCTATGTGAGTTTTCTCCTGAACTCTTTCCCTTGGGTTTACTGCATGGGTTGGAAGCTTAATCTTTGACACAAGACCCCACTTTTTGCTTATACCATATCATTATTTTGGGACTTCATTATTTGTTGATTAATTAATATATTGATTTATTATAATTTGTTTAGCACAGATCACGTTATGTGTTGTATTTTTTCTTTTTTTTCCCACATGTTAATATACACTATTAAATCTCATTTGAAGAAGCACGGACTTTTTCATTGTCCCATCTGTTATTTGATCGGGTAACATAGTAACATAGTAACATAGTAGATAAGGCTGAAAAAAGACATGCGTCCATCAAGTCCAGCCCATGCCAAAAACACCCCTGTTGATCCAGAAGAAGGCAAAAAAAACCCTCTGGAGCCATTTCCAATCTAGTCCCAAGTGCGTATGGTGGGGGGAATTATTCCTTCCTGACTCCAATTGGTTGTCAAATAGTTCCCTGGATCAATATCCTATTTGCTTTGAAGCCATCTGTCATAATTGTCAATATTTTCTGTGCTAGATAGGCATCCATTGCTTTTTTGAATGCAGTTGCATTATCTGCAAGCACAACATCCCAAGGCAAAGAATTCCATAGCCTTACCGCCCTTACTGTAAAGAAGCCCTGCCTTTGTTTTAGTCGAAAGCATCTTTCCTCGGGTCTTAATGGATGACCTCTTGTTCTTAGCTCAGTTCTTTGCATAAATAATTCATTGGATAGTTCTTTGTATTGACTTTGAATGTATTTGTAAATGGTAATCATATCACCCCTTAGACGTCTCTTCTCTAATGTAAACAATCCCAGTTTGGCTAGTCTCTCTTTATAACTCCTCCAATCAGTTTTGTTGCACATCTCTGCACCTTTTACAGTTCAGTAATGTCTTTTTTTAGAACAGGCGCCCAAATTGTACTCCATATTCTAGATGAGGCCTAACCAAGGATTTATACAGAGGTAGGATACTATTAGCATCCCTTGCTTCTACACCTCTTTTTATGCAGTCTATTGCTCTATTTGCTCTTGCAGCAGCTGAGTGACTCTGCACACTGCTGTGAAGTCTATTGTCTATCAGTACTCCTAAATCTTTCTCTAATGTGTGATACACATTTTGACCACTTGTAAGTATCATATTTGCCACATCATAATATTGTGTTATTTGCAATATTCACACATCAAGTATTATAGTAGATTGCATTTTTTAATAACATCATATTCTTGTATATTTAGTTTCAACACAAGATTATTTATGCAATGTTTGAGATTTTCATATCAATATTCACTTTTGCACAATTGTTTGTGTTTGTAGAGCTCACCCATAGCATATTTCTATATTCTTTCACTCTAAGTTTTAGATAGGGGTTATGAGGCACTTTCTGGTAATATTCTTTTATCCATTTGGGCTATTATTACCCATCTGTAATTCTTCATATTGTTCGTAAGCGCTCACCTACAACCTTTTTTGTAACATAGTAATTTAACATAGTAATTTAGGTTGAAAAAAAACTTGCGTCCATCCAGTCCAACCCTTTTCCTATTCCTGTTTACCATCATCGATCCAAAAGAAGGCAAAAAAACCCTCAATACAGCAATTTCAAATTCTGCCTTGAATGCCTTTGTATTTTTGTAATGTATACAAACTTTGTTTTATACACAAAATTATTAAAAATATTTTGTAAAATTACCTTCAGGCTATGTGTATAAGGTGTATATGAAACATAAATGAATTTCGTGTTTAAACTTGGGACCCATCCCCAAGATATCCAATTATGTATATGTATATGCAAATATGCCAAAATCTGAAAAAATCCAAAATACTTCTGGTCCCAAGCATTTCGGATAAGGAATACTCAGCCTGTATTTACGGAACTGTGTGACAATAAGGATATTGAAAAAGTAAATTTATTAAAATTCTGCACAAAATATATAGTTCAATTACGAAAATGCTATCAAGGGACACAAACTCATAATGAAGAAGATTTACTAAGATAAACATTGACAACAAATCTTGTTCTTTGACAGATTGTGCCCCTTGAAAGCATTTTCGGTATTGAACTATATATTTTGCACTGAATTTTAATAAATTTACTTTTTCGATATACTTATTGTCATATTGTATATTTCTATATCTTATTCTAAGAGCCAGATCTTATTTGCAATTTGTTTAATTTTTGATGGATTTTGATGAGTGGAGACCCTTGATCTGAGCTGCCGGGAATAAGAGATTATTCCTTTTCGATTTACCTTTAACGCCACCATTGTTATTATATATTTCCTGAACTGTGCATCTGCCAGAGCAAACTGTGCATCTTTTGGTTAACGTAACACACACAAATTTTTGGATGAAATCTTCAAATATGCAAACTTAAATTCAGGGTGACAGGTCCATTTTATGTATTACTTTCCCTTTAAAGGGATAGTAATACTTAAAATGTAAAAATAAATATGTTGTAGGGTTTATCCGCCTGAGTAAAACAAGATTACTCCCACTGCTGAAAGGTGTTTAATTCAAAAGTTATTAATTTTCAAAGTTGAATATTTTAGGTGCAATATCACAGTGGACTGAAATTGTACAGTGGCGCTGTTGCTACACCATCCTATGGAGATTTATGGTCCCGAGACCAGAGCTGTCCATAGGATCATGTAGCAACAGCGCCACCATACAATTTCAGGCCACTGTGATATTGCACCTAAAAAATTCAAATTTGAAAATTAATAACTTTTGAATGAAACACCTTTCAGCAGTGGGAGTACTCTTGTTTTACTCAGGGGGATAAACCCTACAACATATTTTTTTTTACATTTTAAGTATTACTATCCCTTTAACTGTTTTTTCCAATTTGTTAATGTTTTTAACGTTAAAAATTTTCATCTTAACCCCTTAATGAAAAGTAACATGCCAGGACTGTCTCAGAATTCCAACCTTTCAGGACGGATGATGGTTTTGGCACATAGTTACATAGTAAATGAGGTTGAAAAAAGACACAAGTTCATTAAGTTCAAGCACTGCCACAGTATTATCAAGAAAATGAGAATTATATAAGCCTTCCTGACCACTAAATAGGTATTACTGTTTACCAGAACCTTTTGTTTTACCTACTAATACGCAATATAACCCTGTACGTTCCCTTCTACTTGAAATGCATCTAATCTTCTCTTAAATATATCCACTATATCTTCCTCCACCACATGCTTGGGCAAAGAATTCCACAATTTAACAGACCTTACTGTAAAAAAAAGTCTTCTGCTGGAACGTCAAGGGGTTAACGATCACAGTGAGCCTCATGGGGAGGAATCAGTTCTATAATTTCCCCCACGGTTCCCACACATGTAATCTCTGCTATGACAATCAAATGTGCAAGTTGAGCCACACGACAAAGACAATGTTTGTAAACAGTGACTGTCATTCTTCTCTCTTCCCCTCACTCTGACCTTGAGGCAGAGAGTGACAAAGAGCACACATCCCAACAATTGTAGCACTTTTATTTTGCAGAGGGCAGGACTGGTGGGTAGAGCACTAAATAAATCTTATGTTATTTCATGACCTATTGACACAGTTTTGTTTAACTGAATAAATGACTTAGAACAAGATCAAAGTACTCTATATACCTAATCTAACATAAACAGATATACTAAAGTTTAAACAAACATTAATGTCAGTTTTATTGATGTGGATCAATGTGATATACTTATTTACACACCACACATTCTGATTTTATAAAAACAAGGATACCATGTTAGGAAAGAGGGACATAGGGATTTGCATCACAGGGATAATCTTGGCACATTCTATGACACATCAGCATTAGTGTTGAGCGAGCACCCCGATGCTCGGGTGCTCTGACCGAGCACCCCCTGAGGCTCGAGTGCTCGGCCGAGCACCCGAGCCCCATTGAATCCAATGGGGCGACACGAGCATTATACCAGGCACCCCCTGCTCTGATGAGGGGAGGGTCAATGCCCCCCTTCATCTCCGCTATGCCCCCTTCATCTCCGAATGCCCCCTTCAGCTCCGCAATGTCCCCCTTCATCTCCGCTATGCCCCTCTTCCACAATGTCCCCCTTCATCTCCGCTATGCCCCCTTCATCTCCGAATGCCCCCTTCAGCTCCGCAATGTCCCCCTTCATCTCCGCTATGCCCCCTTCATCTCCGCTATGCCCCTCTTCCACAATGTCCCCCTTCATCTCCGCTATGCCCCTCTTCCACAATGTCCCCCTTCATCTCCTCTATGGCATAGAGGAGATGAAGGGGGACATTGTGGAAGAGGGGCATAGCGGAGATGAAGGGGGACATTGTGGAAGAGGGGCATAGCGGAGATGAAGGGGGACATTGTGGAAGAGGGGCATAGCGGAGATGAAGGGGGACATTGTGGAAGAGGGGCATAGCGGAGATGAAGGGGGACATTGTGGAAGAGGGGCATAGAGTCTATGCCCCTCTTCCACAATGTCCCCCTTCATCTCCGCAATGCCCCCTTCATCTCCGCAATGCCCCCGTACCTCCAGTCCCTGGTGGTCCAGCGGAGCGTCTTCTGATCTGTGCCTCTTCCGGCACAGATCCCCGCCACCCGAACATGGCGGGCGAGCACATGGCGGTACTCGACGAGTACCGCCATGTGCCGAGCAGAGCGATGCTCGAGCCGATCCGAGCATCGGCCGAGCACGCTCGCTCAACACTAATCAGCATCACTTCATTATGTGCCCCAGAGCCCAGGATCATTCAGGTGTACTTCTGCTGCTAGTTGTGGTTCCTCTGACCTGTTGATGGGGTGTCTCCCAGTCAGGGCTGTGGTTGTGCTTCAGGTGGGAACTCATTCAGGAGGGGCCTAAGTGTGAGCCTGCTGTCCCCCTGCTCACCTGCTTCTTATAAAGACAACAGACAGCAACGTGCTTAAAGGGATAGTAATGTTTCACAATAAAAGCATCTCCAATTAATCTTCATAGCATTAGGGCCATGGAGAGTATTATTTCAATACTGTCAGAGTTGTAGTTCAAAAGTAAATGAATGATAAATCATCCCCCTCCCGCCCCTTTTACTGATGTAACACTACTCACCTCAGAGCAGCAAGACTTTCCAGATGGATCGCAGCAAGGGACAATCTTCAGTGAGCATAAGGAAAAAAAAGGAAGGTTGTCCATTGCTGTGGTCTGTCAGGTCAAGTGACCAGATTCCCCATCTGAGGGGGGGCGGCTTAGGCAGCTTTTGGGTAAAAGGGGCGGGAGGGGGATACTTTATCATTCAATTACTCTTGAACTACAACTCTGATAGTATTGAAATAACTCTCTCCATGGTCCAAATACTATGAAGATTAATTGGTGCTGTTTTTTTTGTGAAACATTACTATGCCTTTAACGTTTGGATCCTAAGTGAAGTACCTCTATAATTTGGACTTCATAAATTGTGGGATTCCTGAGAACTACTGCTACTGCTACTGCTACTACTACTACAATGATTGATCTGTATGCTGTAGTAGTAGTAGGCTTTTATACATTGTTTCTACAGTGTCTCTTTCACGCTGTATCTTTTTACATTGCTGCACTCACTCTGTTTACACAGTCCCACCTAGAAAGCTCTCTGGAATAAAATGCACATAGCTTCCTGTCATGGACATAAAAGTGTAGAAAATACATGATAACGATGAAAACAATAATAAAAAATATAAGCATTTTCACTTTACATATTATGCACTTTATGTCAAAATAAGGTGGAACTACCCCTTTAAGACTATATTTGATTAAGGTGACCAGACCTCCCCTTTAATGCAGGACTCTTATGAAATAATCCTTCTGCATAAGAATCAGTACAACCCTGCAGCATGTCTTATTCTACATTGACCAGATATCCCTTTAAAAGGAGGAAACGTATGAAAAACACACCAATAGGTTTGCTCCGATTCCTGAACAGTCCTGAAGAATTACATTTGCATTATTTTCCTGCATTTAAAGGGATATCTGGTCACCTTATCTTATCCATATGTGCCCTGTATTAAAGGGGATGTCTGCTCACTATAATTTTAAAGCAGAACTTTCACCTTGTATAAAATCACCCTCCAATAATTAAAGGGATAGTAATGTTTCATAATAAAAGCAGCTCTAACTAATCATCCCCTTTTACTGATGTAACACTGCTCAGCCAGATCAGAAGGGAGGTGCCCAGGTAGACTGCAGAGAGGGACAATCTTCAATTAAGATAAGGGAAAAATCTGAAAAACTTGTCAAGGGGGGCAGGGCTTTCATTGTTCTCATAGGAAGAAGATTGTCCCCTGCTGTTATCTGTCTGGTCTATGGACTGCATTCCACATCTGAGAAGAGATGGCTTACACTAGGTAAAAAGGGTGGGAGGGGAAACTTTGCTTGTGAATATCTCTCAAACCATAAAGATTTGAGAGATAAGACTTATATCGTTCTTCATGTTTTTTAATGCCTACAAAATAAAATAAAGATAAAATGAAGTATTACTATCCCTTTAAGTATTACTATCCCTTTACACATTAATATCCCTTTATGTTAGCCAGTTAATGTATCAATTTGCATATCCTTTTACTGGCTATTATTTAACCCTTTGAGTGCCAGAGAGGTATGCGCTGGATACCTCATTGGCACTCAAAGGGTTAAGAGCTTTTATGTTGGAGGCTAAGAGTATTCCGTGTGTGATGCAACAGTAGGTGGTATTGGGGGTGGAGTTATGTGAGGAGTGGGACTGTGATCATGGGTGGAGCTAAGAGCACCTTGACTGCCAAACCTTGATGGCTCCTAAGATTTAAATCCAGCCATGATTGGAGACTAGTTATTTAGAGCTGCTAATTCCCTGCAATCCTAATTAGTCCATTGCAGTACAGGCTGATCTGTGCACGGTGTTTGCTTTCCCCTGATTAGCAGTAACACATCCCATCTTCCCAACCAACCGTTAATCTGTTTGTTCTCAAACAAAACATTCAGCTGCTAAAAAACATTGCCCAAGATGTGCAGCTTCTGGGAGAGATGATATTAATACAAAATCTCTATCTCTCTCTTGTTCTCCAAGGACAACCAGTTAAAGATTTTTTTGCTGATCAATACGACCATTTAAAGGACAACTGCACCCTCAGGAATATGTGGATCTTAATTTGTGTAACCAAATGGATGCTGGTTAATACTAGTACGTATATAGGCAAGAGTTCTTCATACAGTAGTCTAGGATAGCTATAATGAGATGTTTTTTTCTTTTGTTCTCTATCTGAAATCTGCAGCTATATGTATCTTTATCACTTCAAATCAATGTATCTAGCATCCAATGACTTAAACAGGTAACTATGCCATTAAGTATATATCTGGACAGAAGCATTTACTATCTGAAAATGCTTACATGGTTCTAAACAACTATGGGTGGGACTTTTCTCAAGAGAATTTCTCATGCAAATGATTGAAGCAAATTATCTACTGGGAATAGATAAATATTGGACACAGTAAATACAGGCAACCACAGACACAAAGTAAATTAAAAATATTAAATAAATATAGCTGCCTGCTGTTTTACGGATACCTGCCTAAGTGTGTCTGTTAAAAAAATGAACCCTTTCAGTGCCAGTGGGATATGCAACAAATTGCTTTCCATTGCTTTCCAATGCGTTGCATACCCCTCTGGCACTCAAAGGGTTAGTAAACATTTATTCCTATAGTTCCTGTTTAAAATGTACTATTTTAAAGTACCAGATCTACTATAAACAGTGGTCTTCCTTCATACTGTATTACAGTGATTATCAACATTCAGTCTTTGGGACCCACCAACATTATCAATACATCTCTGCTTGTTCCACACCTCCCAACATTTTAAAGAGGGACACTTGTGTTTCAGGGGGTGTTGCTGGGGGCATGGCTGATGGACGGGGCATTATCAATAATTTTTAGTCTATTTCATGACCTACTGACACCTCTTTGTATAACCTAAAAATGATTTATAACAAGACCAAAGTATTTTATTTACACAGACTAATTTATAAACACATATACTGATGTTTATACAAACAATAATGTGTTTTATTGCTGTAGAGCAATGTGATACACTTATATACACACCACACAATCTGATCTCCTAAACACAGGGACACCAGGGTAATACACTTATATACACACCACACAGTCTGATCTCCTAAACACAGGGACACAAGGGTGATACACTTATATACACACCACACAGTCTGATCTCCTAAACACAGGGACACCAGGGTTATACTCTTCTATATACACCACACAGTCTGATCTCCTAAACACAGGGACACCAGGGTGATACACTTATATACACACCACACAGTCTGATCTCCTAAACACAGGGACACCAGGGTGATACACTTATATACACACCACACAGTCTGATCTCCTAAACACAGGGACACCAGGGTGATACACTTATATACACACCACACAGTCTGATCTCCTAAACACAGGGACACCAGGGTGATACACTTATATACACACCACACAGTCTGATCTCCTAAACACAGGGACACCAGGGTGATACACTTATATACACACCACACAGTCTGATCTCCTAAACACAGGGACACCAGGGTTATACTCTTCTATATACACCACACAGTCTGATCTCCTAAACACAGGGACACCAGGGTGATACACTTATATACACACCACACAGTCTGATCTCCTAAACACAGGGACACCAGG
This sequence comes from Rhinophrynus dorsalis, assembly GCA_037306005.1. NCBI lineage: Eukaryota > Metazoa > Chordata > Amphibia > Anura > Rhinophrynidae > Rhinophrynus > Rhinophrynus dorsalis. Next base: position 42,682,600 of record CM074722.1, read on the forward strand.
GTGGGAAAGAGGGACAGCGGGATTTGGGTCTAAAAATAGGGATTGTCCCTCCTAAAGAGGGACACATGGGAGGTATGTTGTTCACAGGAGAATAATACGTTTTCTCAGTCATTTTGATTGTGTTACCTGTGCTAAACTGGGGAAATCCTTGAATCTTGACCTGTTGTGTTCTGGGATCTGGAGCTCAGATTTACTACTGTATATCTATGAGCGTAATCATTTCCTACTCAGAATTTTTTGTTGAATAGGAGAATATTACTTTGTTCAGGGCTAAGGATATGCATTACCATGTATCCTTATTCTCTAGGTCACACCCTCCTTTTGGAATCTCAACACTCCCCTTTTTTTAAAAAACACAAAACAATTTTGTTTTTTTTTTACAAAATAAAAATTTTGCTAAAAAAAAAAAAAAGACATTTGAATTAACGAAATTGGGAGTTTGATTGTTGTGGAGCCATGTAATACATTTATACACACCGCCAAATGTCATCAATAAAAAAGTGGCAAAATAGGGTGGGAAAAAGGGACATGGGGATTTTCACTCAGGGGGGACACTGCCCATTTAAAACTGTCCATTTTGTAGGTATGACTGACCAGTCATACCTTTCATGCAGTATCCATAAAATTTTAATCCATTGTGCCCAAATGATCCCAATAGAAAGAAAATTGTGTTTTTTTTACCATTTTTTTTTACCGTTTTCTTTAATTTTACTAAAATAAATGGTGGGCTATCCATATAAGTGTGGTATCAAAACAAAGCCCTATTTGTATGTAGAAAAACGGTATATAATTTTCTTGGGTAAAATAAAGTACTTAGAGGGAAAACACTGTTGAAAAAAGGCATAGTCAAAAAGGTCAGAATTGCTCCAGTCCATAAGTGAAATCCACCTCAGATTATCCCAGTCCTTAAGGGGTTAAGGATTTGTGAGATCCATGCAGAAATATATTTTTAAAAAAATATTTTTTATTGAAAGAGTTAAATCAAATTGATACACTGAGGTCCCTATTTACAGTCCTGTCACCTCTTGGCTGGGAACCCTAAGTGCCTGTAGCTCCACCCATGGTCACACCCCTACTCCTCCCATGACCACACCCTACCCACACCCACTATTATCTAGGACACAAAATACCCTTAAACAGTTACATACAAGGATAAAAATATCTTGATTATATGACAACTCATTCAGCCATGACCTCTCACACACAAATAACCTTACACGTGATTATTGATAATATGACTATGGCTGACAGTCAATCCCACCTCTGACATCAACACGAAAACCCACATCATCAAACTTAAAGGGACAGTAATGTTTCATAATAAAAACAGCTCTAATTAATCATCATAATATTTGGACTTTGGAGAGTGTTATTTCAATTCTGTCAGAGTTGTAGTTCAAGAGTAATTCAATGACAAAGTATCCCCCTCCCGCCCCTTTTACTGATGTCACACTGTTCAGCCAGATCAGAAGGGAGGTGCCCAGGTAGACTGCAGAGAGGGACAATCTTCAATTAAGATAAGGGAAAAACCTGGAAAACTTGTCAAAGGGGGCAGTGCTTTCATTGTTCTCATAGGAAGAAGACTGTCCCCTGCTGTTATCTGTCTGGTCTATGGATTCCACATCTGAGAAGAGATGGCTTACACTAGGTAAAAGGGGCGAGAGGGGAAACTTTGCTTGTAAATATGTCTCAAACCATAAAGGTTTGAGAGATAAGACTTATATCATTCTTCATGTTTTTTTAAAGCCTACAAAATAAAATAAAGATAAAACAAAGTATTACTATCCCTTTGAATAAAAATAAAAAATGAGAAAATCATAACCGTAACCATGAACCCTAACCCATTCCAGCCCCCAAGCCTTAAAAACCACTGGGACATGATCATGCCAATGATTGCAGATGGTGAGCATGTTGACCATATGCTCATGCCCCGAAAAAGCTCTACATTACCAGAAGCCGGCAGGGGGAGTCAATTATGTCCTATCCACCAGCCACAACAATCTTAATACAAATAGTATAAAACCCATCTTAACCCCTTAGTGACAGCCGCGTTCGTACGCGGCTGTCACCTTAATGCCCGAGGAACATTTTTTTTTTTCCAAACAAGTCCGGACTTCCGTGACTTACCAGGTACGTCCTCTGTCACTAAGTGACAGTTTCTGCGGGACGTACCTGGTAAGTCATCCGTCATTAAGGGGTTAAAGCAGTCACCATAATAAATGTCTAAAGAACATACCTAAGAACTTTTTCTTCTGGAGTCCTCAGAGGGAACTCATGTGGTGCTGGTGGGAGGATATAAATGACGTGATTTGCATCAGAAAGGGGCAGGGTTTAATTGTGGATGGGGCGGGGCTTAGCAGACTGTCTATTAAAATGGGCAGGAGGTGTGCAGAACAGCGTGGGGAAGGAGGAGAATTGGGAGAAACAGGGCGGGAAGGAGCAGAAGTGGGCAGAGTTTCAGAAGAAACTCCCTCCACCTGAGAATCAGCGGTAATTCACTATAAAACACATTGCCTCCAGGGCAAATCCGGAGAGTTCCCAGCAATGCTGATATAACAATGCCTACAATTCAGAACAGTGAGTGTGGCCACTCACAATATGGCACCCTAGGCTAGGGCTGGAAAAGTGAGGCCCTCCAGCTGTTGCCCATCATCCATAGGACGATAGGAATCATAGTCCACAGCAGCTGGATGGACTCACATTGTCCAGCTCTGCCCTTAAAGGGATAGTAATGTTTCATAATAAAGCAGCTCTAATTAATTATCATAGTATTTGGACTTAGGAGAGTGCTATTTCAATTCTGTCAGAGTTGTAGTTCAAGAGTAATTCAATGACAAAGTATCCCCCTCCCGCCCCTTTTACTGATGTAACACTACTCAGCCAGATCAGAAGGGAGGTGCCCAGGTAGACTGCAGAGAGGGACAATCTTCAATTAAGATAAGGGAAAAACCTGAAAAACTTGTCAAGGGGGGCAGGGCTTTCATTGTTCTCATAGGAAGAAGATTGTCCCCTGCTGTTATCTGTCTGGTCTATGGACTGCATTCCACATCTGAGAAGAGATGGCTTACACTAGGTAAAAGGGGCGGGAGGGGAAACTTTGCTTGTGAATATCTCTCAAATCATAAAGGTTTGAGAGATAAGACTTATATCATTCTTCATGTTTTTTTAATGCCTACAAAATAAAATAAAGATAAAACGAAGTATTACTATCCCTTTAATAGTTGCCTACACTAGCAATAGAAGAAAACTTCACCCTTGCTCTTATAAGAAAAGCAAAATATTCCACCACCGGGCTCATTACTAGGCTCAGTAAATATCTGCAATTGCTTCACACAATTGTACTTGTTTGCATTCTGTTAGGGACCCATGTGGTGCAGTTGTTATTAGTACTATAATTTATTTATAAAGTACCAAAATATTACACAGCACAGTACATCTAGGAAGTAATAATAATGATACATTTTATTGGTAATGTCAAAAAATGTATTATAATTATCATTATTTATTTATAAAACTCCAAAGTATCCTGCAGTGCTGTGCAGTTGGGGAACAAGGGGCGTTATGTATAACGGCAAATAGTAGCAATTGTGGAATAGACCAACTGAACCACAGAGGACCAATTAAAAGTCCCATCGATTTAAAGGGATAGTAATACTTCGTTTTAACTTTATTTTATTTTGTATGCATTAAAAAAACATGAAGAATGATATAAGTCTTATCTCTCAAACCTTTATGGTTTATGAGATATTCACAAGCAAAGTTCCCCTCCCGCCCCTTTTACCTAGTGTAAGCCATCTCTTCTCAGATGTGAGTCTGGTTGTATGACCAGACAGATAACAGAAGGGGACAATATTCTTCCTGTGAGAACAATGAAAGCCCTGCCCCCCTTGACAAGTTTTTCAGCTTTTTCCATTATCTTAATTGAAGATTGTCCCTCTCTGCAGTCTACCTGGGCATCTCCCTTCTGATCTGGTTGAAGAGGGGGGGGATACTTTGTTTGTGAATATCTCTTAAACCATAAAGGTTTCAGAGATAAGACTTATATCATTCTTCATGTTTTTTTAATGCCTACAAAATAAAATAACGTTAAAATAAAGTATTACTATCCCTTTAAATGTGTCTTTTAACCATAGTTGGGAACTCTCCGGATTTGCCCCTCTGCCCCTTCTCCAGGGCAGAGGCTTAGTCTCTGGATGTGGGTAGTTTCTGCTGAATCTCTGCCCACGTCTGTTCTTTCACATTTTGTTCCTCCTACTCCTCTATACTTCCCAACATTTCAAATTGCCAAAGAGGGACATTTGTGTTTTAGGGGGTGTGGCTGGTGGGCGGGGCATTACCAGGGATTTTTAGGCTATTTCATGACCTATCCATTCCTCTTTGTGTAACCTAATAAATGACTTATAACAAGATCAAAGTATTTTATGTACACGCACTAATTTATAAACACATATACTGACATTTAAACAAACAATAATGCAAGTTTTATTGCTGTAGAACAAAATGATACACTTATCTACACACCACTCAGTCTGATCTCCTAAAAAGAGGGACATCACAGTGGGAAAGAGCGACAGAGGGATTTGGCTCTAAAAGAGGGACTGTCCCTCCTAAAGAGGGACACTTGGGAGGTATGCTACTCTCTATCCAATTCTCCTACTTCATCAACCTATTTTTAACTTTTTTCATGCCCGTTAAGCCCCACCCACACTGGCAATTAAGCCGCACAGCTTTTTTTATGCAAATTGCTTCATCCCCCCCCCCCCCCAGCGGCACCACAGGACTCCCCTCGGGGGGGGAATCACACATCAAATTTTTTTAATCCCTTGAATGCTATAGAAATTGGAGAAATCTTAGTGCATTGGCTCCACAGAATAACAGAATCTGGAGAAGTGATATCACTGGAGAAGTTAATTCCACTTTATCACCTCTTTATCACACCTTATTGCATAACCCCTCCCTCCCCGGGTGTGTCACACATGCAGCCTGCGGGAGAACAGAGTAATTCTCTCCATAGACAGAAACCTATTAGCATACCTCCCAACATTTCAAATTGCCAAAGAGGGACAATTGTGTTTTAGGGGGTGTGGCTGGGGGTGTGACTGGTGGGTGGGGCATTAACAAGATTTTTTAGCCTATTTCATGACCTATTGACACCTTGTTGTGTTACCTAATAAATGACTTATAACAAGACCAACGTATTTTATTTCAGCAGACTAATTTATAAACACATATACTGATGTTTAAAGAAACAATAATGTGAGTTTTATTGCTGTGGAGCAGTATGATACACTTTTATACACACCACACTGTCTGATCTCCTAAAAAGAGGGACATTAGAGTGGGAAAGAGGGACAGTGGGATTTGAGTCTAAAAGAGGGACTGTCCCTCCTAAAGAGGGTCACTTGGGAGGTATGTATTAGGTATCCGGCACCCCAGCATCAAACCAGGTAAAGCCCCATTTAGATCAAATGGATTTTTTTTCCTCTCAGTCACTTTAACCCTTTCAATGTCGAATGAAAATGTAACACACCCGAGATTAATCAATGAACATGTGCATGTGCATATGTATGTTGGGGTGTTACATGGCTGCCCTGCTGGCCATATGTAAGTAAAGTGTGGTGACTGATTCAGTTATTACCTTTAGATGTTCTATGCACTAATTTGCGTTGCCTTTTTTTCCCCAAGGTACTAAGATAATGATTTATATACTGTGGAAATGTGACTTTATTTGGCATTTTTTCTTAACTTTCTGTTAACCCTTGGAGTGCTAAAAGTAAATGCAACACATTGCAAAAGCAATTTGTTGCATACCCCTTTGGCACTCAAAGGGTTAATACTTTTTCCCTGAGAGTGCTGACTCTACAATTCTCTCTCTCTATCTCTCTCTTTGGAGTTCCCAGTCCTAACAGTTTGCTGTCTGTAGGAATTTCAACATTAAAAGCCATTGCTACCATTGATTTCTTCAGTGAAAGACTTAGAAGAGAAGCTGTAGCATGCATTGTAAAATTTCAAGTGTAATATACACCTGGGTGTAACATGCACCTGTGAGTAATATGCACCTGTGTGTAATATACACCTGGGTGTAACATGCACCTGTGTGTAATATGCAGGTGTAAATTATACCCAAGATTTTTGTTAAAAAAAAGTAAGCACATGTGTACAAAATTCACCAATGATTTCCTCCCCCTCCCTCTCTCTACCCACCCCAAAAAATTACAAATTGTTCCCATGTTCCCCAGCTCTATCACACTGACCCCCCTCTGGAGGCATTCAAGAGATCTGCCCAGTGGGCGGCATGCTTGCATGTGCCACCTGCTTCCTGCATCTCCCTGTGAGGACCTTTGCTCATCTGGGCAAATTCAAGCTAAGGGTAGTGCCCTGTGAGGACCTTCAGATCCTTACAGGGCAATACTCTAGTCTCAATGCACACTGTAGTTTTAGGGCACAACCATTAGCTTGAATTTGCCCAAATCACAGGAAGCAGGAGGAAAATGCAAGCATGCCGCCAGCTGGATGGATCTCACAGCTGCCTCAAGATGGGATTAACATGATGGAGGTGGGTAGAGGGAAGGTGGAAGCATATTTAAGTGGGTTGAGGGTGGAGGAGTGATCAAGAGGAGCAGACACCAGCATAGCTTTTTTTTTTTTTCCTCTTGAGTATAAAACATCTCCCACTTCACATAAGATGAAAATGAGCAAAAATGTGTGTATTGTACACAAGATTTTATGGTATCAGCTTCTCTGGCATTATCTGCTTACTAAATCAGCTGTTCTGTGGGCTTTCCACCAATCAGCTGATTCAGGGAAGCAAAGGCCTTGAAAGGCATTCCACAACAGAGTACCTTGTGAGTGCTGTCATTGAATAGAAAAAGCAGTTTGTGCACAACCATATTAGGGCACCTGATTCTGCTTAGATGAATTAATGGGTGCTTAGGTAAAGACTCTTTTAAACAAAAAAGAAAGAAAAGAATACCTTTCTGAGCACTCAGTGTCACTTACTTCAATTAAATGTTATTACCTAGTATATGATTAGAGGGCAATTGCTAAGACATAACTTGTATTAGTACTTATTGTAAAAGAACATTAAAAACACTTAAAACAACGTTAACAAAAAAAAGTATATTCTACAAATTAAGTATTAGAAAAATTAGTATCTGACTGTATTATATAAAAGCAGATATCCCTTTTACAGGAATGTCATGTAATTGATATAACACTGTTTTGCTACAATACTTTACTTTGTTGTATAAAATATACATGTACCCTGGTGTGTATTATTAGGGAGATCTCTGAATTGTTTATATCCCCCAGAGCAGTGGTTCTCAGCTCCTGTCCTCAGGACCCATTAACAGGCCAGGAAGTGATGATTTCCTTGTTAGAGCACAGGTGAGTTAATCAATGTGAATGAGCCTCTGATCACATGATTTCCTTGTTAGAGCACAGGTGAGTTAATCAATGTGAATGAGCCTCTGATCACATGATTTCCTTGTTAGAGCACATGTGAGTTAATCAGTGTGAATGAGCCTCTGATCACCACACTTGTGCTCTAGCAGAGAAATCCCTAAGTCCTGGCCTGTTAGTGGGTCCTGAGGACAGGAGTTGAGAACCACGGCCCCAGAGGGTATGCAATGCATTGCAAAGCAATGCTATGCATACCCTTTTGGCCAGAAATGAACAAGTAAATTGCATTGTAATTAATATGTGATAGATGTTAGAATAGTGATTCTCAGCTAGGGTGCTGTGGCACATTAAAGTGTGCCGCGGGCCAAAGCTTACGGTGTCATTTATTAAATGAAGACTTTTACAAAAATGTGAATATTGAGTTTTAAATGTATACTTAATGAAATTGTTATGCATAATATGCCTGTATTTGGTCCTTTTAATTCAAAGACCTAACAATTACTGTATATATAAATGCTAGCTGTGCCCTGAGAATTCCAGATGGCACGTTAGGGGCACATTGAGAAAGATTGAAAACCACTATGCTAGAATTATCTGCATTCTAGTAATATTGTTAGTTGATTATGAGTACAGACAAATTTGTGTCCTGTGGAAGAAACCTGCATTGTTATATCCCTCATCTTGATAATATCATATAATTAAAGGGATAGTAATGTTTCACAATAAAAGCAGCTCCAATTAATCTTCATAGTATCTGGACCATGGAGAGTGTTATTTCAATACTGTCAGAGCTGTAGTTCAAGAGTAATTGAATGATAAAGTATCCCCCTCCCACCTCTTTTACCTAGTGTAAGCCATCTCCCCTCAGATGTGGAATCTGGTCTCTTGACCAATCAGATCACAGCAAGGGACAATCTTCTTACTGTGAGCATAAGGAAAACCCTACCCCCCTTGACAGGTTTTTCAGGTTTTTCCTTATGCTTACAGAAGATTGTCCCTATCTGCGATCCATCTGGACAGTCTTGCTGCTCTTAGGACTGGACAGGCCTACTGGGATACCGGGAAAGTTCCCAATAGGCTGCCTGCACTGGGCTTCTGGTGCTGCGCAGCTTGCTCTGCTTTAAAAAAAAATCAATATGCCATAAGCAAGCGGCCGCGAGATGAAGGACCGCAGCCGCGAGAGCTGCGTCCGCCGGCCACAGTGAGCAAATGAGTAAGTGACTGCACAGCACAGTCACAGATATGAGGGAGGCAGTCGGCGGCCAGGTCCAGACCCAGTGACGTCAGATGCATGCAGCAACGAGCGTGGGCACTGCATGATGTCTGTGCAACGGGTCTGCCGCACCTAGAGGGCGAGGTCAGCAGGCTACAGCCAAAGAGAGAGAGTCTGAGCGGGAGCAGGAGCAGACTGTGCAGCAGGACAGAGGAGGACTGAGGCAGCTTCCTGGCCCCTGGCTGGACAATACACTGTTGTGGAACTTGTGGTAGGAAGGAAAGAACAGATTCTGTTCTGTTCAGTGCTTGGGGTACACATACATTCACATAACAAAAAGAGTGACAAAGGGCAGGGTTGGGATGGGAAACACTTGGTGTGAGAGACTAAAGTGAATGATAAAGCAGGGGTTGGGGCCTGGGGGGGCTAAAGTGACAAAGAGCTGGGGGGGCTAAGAGTGATGAGTGACATGGGGTTTAGGGGGTACAAAGTGACATGTAGATGGGGGGGTTAAGAGTGAGTGACACAGGGGGTTGGGGGGCTAAGAGGGACATGGAGCTGGGGGGGGTAAGAGTGACAAAGAGGGTTGGGGGGCTAAGAGGGACTGGTTTAATGACGCAATGCTATGGGGCTGGTATGCAATGTTTTCCAGGGCTGGTTTTTATTCCCAGCCCGGCCCTGGCTGCTCTGAGGTGAGCAGTGTTACTTCAGTAGAAGGGGCGGGAGGGGACACTTTATCATTCAATTACTCTTGAACTACAAGTCTGACAGTATTGAAATAACACTCTTCATGGCCCAAATACTATGTAGATTGATTGGAGCTGATTTTATTGTTAAACATTACTATCCCTTTAAGTGTGTTGGATTACAAATATTTTGAATTTGGTTGCTATTACAAACCTTCACAAAACAGTTTCAAAGTGCTGCTGGCAAACATAGTAACATAGTAATTTAGGTTGAAAAAAGACTTGCATCCATCTAGTTCAAACCATTTCCTATTCCTGCTTATCACCGCTGATCCAAAAGAAGGCAAAAAAAACCTCAATAGAGAAACTTTGCACATATAAAAGATGCTCCAAAGTGAGATTATAATAGCAATTGTCCAACACGCTTGATTATATGCCGTTATCAATCTGAGGGATATAAACAATTCAGATTTCTCCTATATAATCGGCACACAATATTACCTGAATGCAGATAGATACTTCTACCACCTATCACATATTACTTATGATACAAGACTTGATATTTTTTCTGGCATCATTTAAGTAAGGGGGTTAAATGCAATTCATATTTCTCCCATATAATACACACCAGGTATATTTTTTTTCTCCTACCAAATTATTAGATTTTTTTTTGTAGAGATTGAAAAACTCAGTTCTCTGCCATTTTATAAGTATCAGATCTTTGATATACTTTTGCAATACAGTGTAGTTAAACAGTGTTATATCAGTTATATGATATTACTGTAAAAGTAATACTATCTGATTTTATATAAGGGTTAAACATCAGCACATCACTAGCCACCCTACATGCCAGGATCTTTTTATTTCGTTTTCATAATTCAAGAAGCAGAAAAAAAAAGCAAAATACTGAGTAAGACAGCAGAGCATTGATCATCTGTCTATTCCATCAATTAGGTTTAACTGGCCTGAATTCTGATAGATTGAGTCATAGTCACAGAGGGGACCAATCTATCCAAAGCCTCTGGCATCACTTGAATGAGGAAGAAATGAGCATATTATGTTGGGTTTTAGGTTCCTGGAGACGCAAATGAGGACTGATGGTCAATATTTCAGACTCCTTTAGAGGTTGTGCACTGATGAACAGACAAGAGAGGGGAGTAAGACTGGGGGTTGGGAAGTGTTAGAGAAAAGGATGCTAAGAGGACAAGGGGACAATACAACACTCGCCAAAGTGGACTTGGGGTCTTATGCTTTTAAGGATCAGTAAAATTTTTTTATGAAAAAAAATATACTGTAGGGCATTTCTTGTTGATAGGGTTGCCACCCAGCCGGTATTTTACCGGCAGGCCGGTAAAAAAATGGCTTCTGTCCAATGTTAAGTCTATGGAGGGAATGCCATGGCCGGTATTTTTTTGAAGAAAAGGTGGCAACTAGTGATGAGCGAGCGTGCTCGGCCGATGCTCGGATCGGCTCGAGCATCGCTCTGCTCGGCACATGGCGGTACTCGTCGAGTACCGCCATGTGCTCTCCCGCCATGTTCGGGTGGCGGGGATCTGTGCCGGAAGAGGCACAGATCCGAAGACGCTCCGCTGGACCACCAGGGACTGGAGGTACGGGGGCATTGCGGAGATGAAGGGGGCATTGCGGAGATGAAGGGGGACATTGTGGAAGAGGGGCATAGACTCTATGCCCCTCTTCCACAATGTCCCCCTTCATCTCCGCTATGCCCGTCTTCCACAATGTCCCCCTTCATCTCCGCTATGCCCCTCTTCCACAATGTGCCGCTTCATCTCCGCTATGCCCCTCTTCCACAATGTCCCCCTTCATCTCCTCTATGCCATAGAGGAGATGAAGGGGGACATTGTGGAAGAGGGGCATAGCGGAGATGAAGGGGCACATTGTGGAAGAGGGGCATAGCGGAGATGAAGGGGCACATTGTGGAAGAGGGGCATAGCGGAGATGAAGGGGGACATTGCGGAGATGAAGGGGGACATTGCGGAGCTGAAGGGGGCATTCGGAGATGAAGGGGGCATAGCGGAGATGAAGGGGGCATTGACCAGGCACCCTCCCCTCATCAGAGCAGGGGGTGCCTGGTGTCGCCCCATTGAAGTCAATGGGGCTCGGGTGCTCGGCCGAGCACTCGAGCCTCAGGGGGTGCTCGGTCAGAGCACCCGAGCACCCGAGCATCGGGGTGCTCGCTCAACACTAGTGGCAACCCTACTTGTTGAGTAAAATAAGGGTAATCCTGTTGCTGAGCGATGCATATTTCCAAAGTTATTACTGTTTAAACCTGTGTTTTTTTACATTAGAAGTTAGTGTTCCACCCAGCTGGTATTTTACCGGCAGGCCGGTAAAAAATTGGCTTCTGTCCAATGTTAAGTCTATGGAGGGAATGCTATGGCCGGTATTTTTTTGAAGAAAAGGTGGAAACCCTATTATCAGTGCCCACTAGTGGTCAAATTCCAATTAGTTATTCTGTTACATTCTAATGGAGAGGAAAGTCAGAGACATACAGTTTTCCATAGAATGTGATAGACACTGCCTGTCACTTCCTGTCAGTTAGAACTATCAGGAAGTAAACACAGTAAATTCACTTCCTGATTATTTGAACTGTTATAAAGTTTGAATAAAACATCTGACAGCGGTGGGAATGACTTTGTTCTACTCAGCAGGAAAAGCTCTATAACATATAGGGTTTCATAAAAAAGTTTACTGCTCCTTTAAGAAATGGGCCAAATCTCTTGCAAACCAACGGCACTATAGCAGACACATATAAATCTCCATTGATTGAAATTGGGCCCTTTGAGTGCCAGAGGGGTACGCAACTCCTCTGAGCCTCTGGCACTCAAAGGGTTAACCCCCTTGAACTTTGGAGAAGTCTCCAGCTCATTGCTTCACAATGGGTCTGAGACCTCTCCAGCATTGAAGGGGTTAAAAACCAAATGTATATCAATGGGAATTTGGGACTTTTTAAAAAATGTATCCCCAGCTGCGTGGGTGGCTTGCCGCAGAATTGCTCCACTTTCTTTGGGAGTTCAACCATATTTTTTTCTGAAACGTGGAATTCACCAAATCCTGTGTTTACGGCTGAATAATGAATCCTGGCAAGCAGATTTGTCCAAATATGAATACAATTAAATCATTGAATTCAACTGAAAGGAAATATCTCATCCACGGGGTGAGTTCAGTTGTGATTGGCTGCTTCTGTGCACTGTTATCAACGTTTGCAATTTGAAGAAAGAGGAAAGGCACTCACCAATGACAGAAAATCTCCAATGCTTTATTCAGATTTTCTTACAAGAATGATTTACAGGCATAAATGCTCTCAGGCCATCAGTATGTTTCGGGGTAATCCCCCTTCCTCAGCTCGGCCACTATACAGGAACTCCTGGAAAATTGCTAAACGTGTTTACATTGCAATGGGGTGATTAACCCCTTAGGGACCCTTGACGTACCAGGACCGTCAAGGGTAAACTTGCTTGAAAGACCCTTGACGGTCCTGGTACGTCATGTACTTTTTACTTACAGCGCTCTACTGGGAGCGCTGTAAGTAAAAATGGGGCATGAAATAGACCGCTCCAAGATCGGAGCGATCTGTTTCAAGCCCCATAGTGACGCGCCGATACACGTGACAGGTCACGTGTACCGGCCCGTCAACGTGCCCCTATGCGGACGTTATGGGACGGAAATGTCCCATAATGTCCGGTCCTTAAGGGGTTAAAGGAGATGAAATTAGGCACCCACGTACGGGTAAAATATTTAAGGCTAAGGGGTTCTTCACGTGCCTCAGTTCATTTGTGGTGTACCTCATTAAGTGCCCCTGTAGGCTTGGGTACGTGGGGAAGACCACTAAGACATTGAAAGAAAGGATAGGACAGCATAAACCAAATATCAGGACGAATAACGATACGTCAGTGGCAAGGCACTTTAATCATTTGGGTCATAATATATCACAGATGAGATATCAGGTGTTGGAACAAGTGATGCCCCTGAAGAGGGGGGGAAACAGGGATAGGGTGTTACTTCACAGGGAGGCCAGATGGACTTATAGGCTAGATACGATGGCCTCGCATGGTTTAAATGAACGTACAGAATATAGATGGTTTTTGTAAAAATGAGGTATATACACTGTTGAAAATGTACATACTACTGGTTCCTTTAGAGCTATTTTATCTAATACATCTGGTGGTGTTGCGGATAGTTGAAGGAAAATAATATAATTTTTAATTGTGATTTATTTAATTATTTTTCTTTTAGATTGTGGATTATGGGGTCACATGCTACGAAACAAGTAATCATCGGCTAGTATGCCTGTGTAATAGAAATATACTTGTATGCTTCCTGACATTTTTAGTGTACCATTACATGCATAGTGTTTATGTTCCAGTGGCAACCACTCTGGGAGGTCGCGCTCCAGTGAGGTCACAGATGTGTCAGCCCGGACGCATTGGAGCGAGTCTCGTATGCTGGAGGCCTTGGGGAAGGGGAGGGGTATTTAAAAGTGGCGATTTTCCAGGAGTTCGTGTATAGTGACCGAGCTGAGGAATGGGGATTCCCAGGAAAAGTACTGATGGCCTGACAGCATTTATGCCTGTAAGACATTCTTGTAAGAAAATCTGAATAAAGCATTGGAGATTTTCTACCATTGGTGAGTGCCTTTCCTCTTTCTTCAAACTGCATAGTTATGCTCCGGTTGGAAGTTAAGGAGCTGAGCAAAGAGCACCCGGTGAACGACTGAAATAATTGTTTGTATATTCGTAGAGTGTGCGGCTACAGCAAAATTGTGTGTTATCAACGTTTCCAAATACATGGGAGACCTCTTTTTACGAAAGTATTAAAGCAGAACTATCACTGAGGTAAAAGTGCCCCCTAATTAATTTTTACTATAGCGGTAAGCACTGAAATCTTTTTTATAATCCTTATTAAGTGCCGGCATTATTGAGAAATATTAGTTTTTAGGAGACTCACCACCAGATGTCTCCTCACTGATTGGCAAGTAACCTAACGGGGCGTTGCATTGTACCGCATGGTACAGACAGGGACGGACAGCGCAGGTGAATAGATCCCTCATCAGCAAGATGTCTGCTCTGTCATCTGGTGGAGGGTCTCCTAAGAACTTAGATTTCTAAATAATGCCAGTCCTTAATATGGATTTCGATGCTTACCGCTATAGTAAAAATTAATTGGGGGAATATATATATATCAGTGATAGTTCGACTTTAAAATCCCCATTTCATGGAAATTTTCATTTGTCTCCTATAGAGTATTTGCCCCACATTGCTACATACAATCACATACGCACACACAAAGTACACATATATACAGACATGCATACACACACCACACAGCCACATACACACACATACAGAGACACACACACACACATATACCACACAGCCACATACAAACACACACATACACCACACAGTCACACACACACATACAGACAAACACACACATACACCACATAGCCACATACACACACACACATAGAGAGAGACACACACACACACACCACACAGCCATACACACATAAACACACACACATATACCACACAGCCACACACACACATACACATACACCAGACAGTCACACACACACATACAGATATACACACACACGCATACACCACATAGCCACATACACACAAACATAGAGAGACACACACACACCACACAGCCATACACACATAAACACACACACATATACCACACAGCCACACACACACACATACACATACACCAGACAGTCACACACACACATACAGATATACACACACATACACCACATAGCCACAAACACACACACCACACAGCCATACACACATAAACATATGCACATACACCACACAGCCCCACACACACAAACACACACACACATACACCACACAGCAACACAAACACACACACACCACACAGCCACACACACACACACAAACACATACACCACACAGCCCCACACACACAAACACACACACACATACACCACACAGCAACACAAACACACACACACCACACAGCCACACACACACACAAACACATACACCACACAGCCCCACACACACATACACCACACAGCCACACACACAAACACAACCACAGACATACATACACCACACAGACACACACACACACACACACAAACTCCCACCATATCCATGGACCTCCATTCTCCACCTTTTTAGCCAGGATGGTGAACATTATTGGTATTACAGACTGAAGTAATATTTATACAACTGTAATTGTGGTGAATGCACTTTCACCAGAGGATCTTTTAACCCCTTATCTGCTGGAGACATCTTCAATACACTGCTTTGCATTGCTTTGGAAACACACTTAGCTGTGTGAAATGTTTTTTTGGTCCTTGTCTCCCAGCTGCTTTTATTTCTACCACTTCATATTAAATGAATAACTAAACCTATATCGTTTTACAGACTATATATATATATATATATATATATATATATATATATTTCCATTACAATATCATTCTAGAATGTTATAAAACCAATCTTAACTTCCAAAGTATCTTTTCTTCATGTATAATTCAACTTTTCCTACCAAAAATATAATAGCCCCCTCTGGCAGCCTAATAATTAATGTTAGTGTAAAGTGTTTTCTGGCTGACTCCCTGAATAATGGGCATTTTCAGAAAAATACATTTCCAGACATGCTGAGGCTGATGTATTAAGAAGAATTGGAGCAATTATGGGGCTAACTGATTGCACCATAGTAGTCAAATAAAAAATCTCATATAATTCTTTCTAGAGTATTCTCCAATGCAGTGCAAAGCAGTACACTGGTTACCTTGATAGCATTCTGGGGGGAGATGCACTAAGGTGTGATAAAGAGGTGATAAAGTGGAGATGAATTCAACAGCGATATCACTTCTCCAGTTCCTTTATTATTCTACTAGTATGAAAGCCCGTATACACGGGCTAAAGTGCCCCCAGCTGCACCGGAGTCGGGAGCAGAGACAGGATGTGAGCCGTCCGGAGCGGGGCAGCGCGTTCGGCGAGTCTCTACTGCGCATGACTGCAGAGGCTCGCCGAATGCACTGATCCTTAGCAGGGAGCTCCAGACGGCTCACAGCAAAGCTCCCTGTGTGTGAAACCACACATGCAGAGTACAGACTCTTTACTGCGCATGTGCGGTTACGGCTCACAGTGAACGACGCATTCTACCACTTTATGTAATCAGTGCCGGATTTTCCATAAGGCAGAGTAGGCATCTGCCTACAGACGCACCCTATAGAGGGGTGCCTGTCACTGAAATCAATTTTTTTTTATATAAGTGTCTTGCCGTGCCGTGCTGCCAGCCGCATGTAAGGTCTGTGCCTTCTTCAGCACAGACCTGTAGCTGCTGAGCTCCCTAGTGAGCTCTTTAGTAATACAGAACTCTGGGCGATGACATCATCTCCATGACATCATCACCATGATGTAATCTCCCAGTGCACTGCATTACTAAAGAGAAGACCATGAGGGAGCTCCACCAGCTATAGGTCTGTGCAGAAGGACCACCAGGGATGTAGGAAATATGAGGCTTAATGTGGAGATGATGGGGGCAATGTGAGGACAATGTGGAGCTGATGGGGGTAATGTTGAGATTAGGAGCATTGTGGAAATGGCCAATGGGGGGGGGGGACGCTTCAGATTTCTGTGCCTACAGGCTCCTGAGATGTAAATCCGGCCCTGTATGTAATAGGATAGAGCCTATGCACTAAGACCTCCAAAGCTGGAGAGATCTTAGTACATTGACTCCATAGAATAACATAGGAACTGGAGAAGTGATATCACTGGAGAAGTTATGTCCACTTTATCAATTTCCTATCACACCTTAGTGCATCTCCCCCATAGACTTAATACCCCTATTTAAATTGATGGGGATTTTTATTTGTCACCAATGGTGCAATAGGATTATCCCAGAATATCTCCAGTTTTATGTTGTACATCAGCCTCAGTATGTTGCATTGCGCTGGGGGGAATATAGAATACCATATTATTATTTTTGAATGTACAGCTCCAAATTCCCATTAGGTAAAGTAGAAGACTGCCCAGAGTATAAAAGATTATGATGGGATGCCTGAGGTGCACAATCCACGCCCCCTGTGCTGAGTTGTGGGTGTGGTTAACACAACTACAATGATTTTGTACCTGAAGCCTGTTCCTGGTTTACAGTGTCCATTTTATTTAACAACTAGGGGGTTTTGCACTAAGGAGTGATAAAGAGGTGATAAAGAGGTGATGACTTCTTCAGTTATACCACTTCTCCAATGCCTATGTTATTCTATGGAGACAATGCACTAAGATCTCCAAAGTTGGAGAAATCATAGTGCATTGTCTCCATAGTATAACATAGGACTTGGAGACATCATATCACTGGACCATCTGTACAAAGTAAAGTGGAGGAATTCTGGGTCAAACTAAGTGCATCAGAGATAATAAATAAATAAAAAAAACATTAATTAAGACAGAGGTTTTAACGCCTTGAATGTTAGAGAGGTCTCCAAGAGATGTCTCTGGCACTTCAGAATAAAAGTGCTATTTAAATCAATGGGGGGGTTTATATACCCCTATGGTGCAGCTTTCCTTAGAATTGTAACAGTATGTTTTTATGTGTGTGAGGATTTGGTCCTAATTTATAGCCAAAGGGGAATTCTCTGTGTTCTCTAACCCGGCAACTGTGAGTGGTTCTGGGATTATATAAGTGACCATAGGTGTGGTTAGGGCTGGATTTCCCAACAGGCAGAATAGGCAGCTGCCTATAACTCCAAATTTTGAGGGGCTCCTCAGCTGATCTGGCCACACCCATATTCTCTGTCAGAGCCCGTGCACCAGTTTTATATCACAATAATGGAGATCTCTTTCATAAACCAAGGGGTTAAAGCATTTTTTTTGGTTCTTGTTTGTTACAGGCCAAGGGCATTTTCTGTGCCAGAAAACAGCACATGGACAGGTAGCAGGCTCATGTGAGGAGAGGGCGGTATGACCATGGGTGGAGCCTAAAAGAGCCAGGGATGCAAATCCAGTCCTGTAGAGGATCCTAGAATGCCTTGCCTAAAGGTACCTGAGATGTAAGGAGGCCTTGTGTATGTACCATTGCTACTTGGCACTGCACAACATGTTTCCCTGTGGAGCTGTCATTAATTCATTACTGGAAGGGAAACTGTTCTTAACAGGTTTTTACAATTGTCACAGGTGCCTGCTGGCTAACATATGGACACAATTCAAATGGATGCTTACATTTCCCACTACTATTTCAATGGTGTCCCTCAGATTCAGTGACGGCAGAGCAGCCATTTTCATGCTTCAGGTCACTAAATGATATAAATACAGACTCGTAATACATCCCAAAATGGATCCTTGCAGAGGGAAAATATTACACTGTTCCATTTTAAAGGGATAGTAATACTTAAATATTACTAATACCCATATTTTAGCCATTTTAAAAAGAATTGAATTGTCCCCAGTGTCATCTCTCAAACCTTTATGGTTTGAGAGATAACCACCCACAAAGTTCCCCCTCCCTCCCCCTTCCCTGAAGTCAGCGTTTTACTGACTGCAGGGGAAGTCTCTCGTACGACAGGCTTGCGGCTCTGCAGCTGAGCCGAGATCGCATTAGTAAAAAAATAATTATTTTACTGAAACGGTCTTCTTGGTTTGCAAGCACACGTAGAAGACCGTTTCAGTGAACTAATTATTTTTTACCAACGAGATCTCGGCTCAGCTGCAGAGCCGCCTGATGAAAATAAGACCAGCTATCCCTGCAGTCAATACAACGCTGACTTCGGGGAAGTGGTAGGGAGAGGGAACTTTGCGTTCGGTTATCTCTCAAACCATAAAGGTCTGAGAGAAGACACTGGGGACAATTTAATTCTTTTTAAAATGGCTGCAATATGGGGATTAGTAATATTTAAGTATTACTATCCCTGTAACTCCTATAACTCATTCGAGAGAATGTAAAATCTGATTCAGAACATTAAAATACACAGCCTGACGTCTATGTACAAATCTAGCTGGGCATGAAAATGGGCATTTTGTACAACTCTAGCCAAGAGGTGGGTGGTGTGAAAGTGTATAAATGTTTCAGGGCGTGTCGTCCTACTGTTTGTAATATGCTATGTACTAACAAGGTCCAGAGAAATCAGTTCAAAATTCTTCCTTTTCCGTACATGGTATAGGGAAGGGCTAGGCAATCATACATGCCAACATTTAAAAAAATTCCACAGACACTTTTCCCATGGGCAGCTCCATTACAGAGCATCAATAATGTTACATAGTACTGCATAATGTAACACCAGTGGAGAACCACGCACAACGGACTTAGCGCTGCACTTCTACAGCAGAATGGACACTTCCCACATTTAAATACTACATTAATTTATATAAATGAACATATGGAAAGGCTCAAAACCTATTAAGATTTTAACACCAGGTATTTTTTTAAAGAGATAGTAATAGGACAGTATAAATTAATCTTCAATTATTTTGTTTACTTTTTTAGTAATGCAGTGTACCTTCCAGTCTGTTCACATCCATATAGTTTTGTCATAATTATATTGTAAAACATCCCTCTTCCACCCCATTCCCCAATGTCACTCTTCATCCTACAGATCAGAAAGATAGTCCGGACAGATCACTACAAGGAACAATCTTGTGTGAGCATAAGGAAAACCCAGCTCCTCTTCGGAAAGTGGGACAGGGTTTTCCTTATACAGACAGAGACAAGATTGTCCCTCACTGTGATCTGTCTGGTCAGGCAACCGGATTTTGCATACCTCCCAACATTTCAAATGGCCAAAGAGGGACACTTCTGTTTTAGGTGGTGTTTCTGGGGACGTGGCTGGTAGGTGGGGCATTTCCAAGAATTTTTAGGTTACGTCTTGACCTATCTGCACCTCTTTGTGCAACTGATTAATGATGTAGAACACGACCAAAGTATTTTTATTACACAGATTCATTTATAACATAACACATATATTGAAGATTAAAAACACATTTATGTGAGTTTTATTGCTGTGGAGCAATGTGATACACACCACTCATTCTGATCTCCTAAAAAGAGGGACATCAGGGTGGGAAAGAGGGACAGAGGGATTTGGGTCTCAAAGAGGGACTGTCCCTCCTAAAGAGGGACACTTGGGAGGTATGGATTTTGGATCTGAGGGAAGAAGATTGATGTTGAAAAAAGGGGCGGGAGGGGGAAACTATATAATAGTAAAAAAAAAACTATAAGGATATGAACAGATTGGAAGTACACAGCATTATTAAAAAGTATACAGAATAATCAAAGATTAATTTATATTGTCCCATCTCTTTAGAGAAATAGTAACCTTTAATTTGGACATTACATATTCTGCAAGTACATAACATAGAAACATAGAATTTGATGGCAGATAAGTACCATTCAGCCCATCTAGTCTGCCCATTATTCCCACTGTAAAAACCTCAAACCTTACTTATGTTCAGGACAGCCTTATGCCTATCCCATGCATGCTTACATTCCAATGGGCAATGCAGTGCAGCATTCTCTTGTATACATATAAATATATACATATAGCATGTTCCCCTTATTGACTTCTGTTCCGCAGACCACTGGGATCAATGCACCATCCTTAGCTCATTATAGTTATAATTACTTAGCCATTAGTGTGCACTGTGCTGTACACCCCTCTGGCACTCAAATGGTTTATTAATATCAATACTAACAACTCAAATTGTGCATTTTTTATGTGTCATTGAAGAGAATTCTTCAATTGGGCTTTCAGTCTAAAAATTGACAAGGGATTGAACATAATATACATTATGCATGGAAGTATGCACCTATAAATAATGTATATATACATTATATGATCCTAAGTGTGACTAGGGAATTAACAGTTCCTAGCCAGTTCCTGGAAGGAACACTACTGATGTGTCTGGCAGGATGAGGGTTAAGCAAGACTGTATAACCTTGGTTGATTCCAATTATATATCACTCCCTTCCATTCCCATATACGATTAACCCTTTGAGTGCTAGATAAGTATTCAACACATGATATCTCTTTGGCATACATCCCAACATTTCAAATGGGTAAAGAGGGACACTTGTTTTAGGTGGTGTTTCAGGAAGTGGGGAGGGGGTGGCTAGTGGGCAGGGAATTACTGAGAATTGACACTACTGACACCTCTTTGTTTAAATGAAGAAATGGTTTAGAGCAACACCAAAGTGTTTTATATACACAGGCTAATTTATAAACACGTATACTGAAGTTTAGACACATATTAATGTCTGTTTTATTGTTGTGGAGCAATGTTATTCACTTCTATACACATCACACAGTCTGATCTCCTAAACACAGGGACACCAGGGTGATACACTTATATACACACCACACAGTCTGATCTCCTAAACACAGGGACACCAGAGTGATACACTTATATACACACCACACAGTCTGATCTCCTAAACACAGGGATACCAGGGTGATATACTTCTATACACACCACACAGTCTGATCTCCTAAACACAGGTACACCAGAGTGATACACTTATATACACGCCACACAGCCTGATCTCCTAAACACAGGGACACCAGGGTGATACACTTATATACACACCACACAGTCTGATCTCCTAAACACAGGGACACCAGGGTGATATACTTCTATACACACCACACAGTCTGATCTCCTAAACACAGGGACACCAGGGTGATACACTTGTATACACACCACACAGTCTGATCTCCTAAACACAGGGACACCAGGGTGATACACTTATATACACATCACACAGTCTAATCTCCTAAACACAGGGACACCAGGGTGATACACTTATATACACAACACACAGTCTGATCTCCTAAACACAGGGACACCAGGGTGATACACTTATATGCACATCACACAGTGTGATCTCCAAAACACAGGGACACCAGGGTGATACACTTATATACACACCGCACAGTCTGATCTCCTAAACAGTGGAACACCAGGGTGGGAAAGAGGGACAGAGCGAATTGGGTCTCAAAGAAAGACTGCCCATCTTAAACAGGAACACTTGGGAGGTATGCTTTGGTACTCAAATCTGGAATATTTCAGCTTTAATCAAATCTTCACTAATAAAGTGGAAGAGGCCTTGATAATGAATACTACGGAAGTCACTAGCAGATACAAAGGAATTATGATAAATGAATCATGATTTTTGATGTTATATAAATAAAGCTACTAGAAGAGAATGACAAATATGATATGGGCGTTATGTATAAAAGTAAATTAGAGTTAATCTGGGGACTTTAAAGTGGACCTATCAACTACCTTAAACATCCACCCAAATATTTTTAAATATTGAGATAAATAAAACAATGCCCTATTTTATGTAAACCCCTTAAGGACCGGGCGCACACGCACGGCGCGGTCACTTAAGGACCACGGAGCATTTTTTTTTTAACCATTTGATTCTGGACTCCCCAAATGGCATGCAGCGTGCGGGGAGGCCAGAATTCCATGACGTACATGTACATCGGTAAGGGGTAAAAGGGATAGTAATGTTTAGAAAAATAAGCCACTCAGATTACTTACTGTACTGAATAGTGCTAATGTCAGAGACTCTCAAAGTTCATCGCTTGATATTTATGCAGTAATCATATGATGAATTTTACTCCTCCCCCTTTTCCCATTCTGAAGCCGCCTCCCCTCAGATCTGACAGTGATCTGATTGGTCTAGTGACCAGACTTCAGATCTGAGGAGAAGTGGCTTCAGAACAAGAAAATCGGTGGTAGGAGTAAAATTCATCATATGATTGTTGCATCACTATGAAGTGATGAACTTTGAAAGCCTCAGACATCACGACTATTCAGTATAACATACGATCTCTGAGCTGCTTGTTTTCCTAACCATTACTTTCCCTTTAAATAAATGGTCTCCTATCATTTAAATTTACTTTACTTTCCCAGCGCATTGATGAGCGAGAGCTCTCCATCTTTATTACTAATTATTCTAATCCCTGTCAATCTTTGTTTATAAGCCTGCCCCTTCTCTCAGAGGCATGAGCTCTACGATCAGTACCTGCAGATGCAGGGAGTGGAAAAAATCAGACCCATAGAGACCCATCAGTGCTGTGCCAGAAGAGGTTGTAGCACACAAGCATTGCATTGCTATTTCCTCTGTCACAGTTGCCTATCCACATAAGGTCTAGACCAGTGTTTCTCAACTCCTGTCCTCAGGGCCCACTAACAGGCCAGGATGTGATGATTTCCTGGTTAGAACACAGGTGAGTTAATCAATGTGAATGAGCCTCTGATCACATGATTTCCTTGTTAGAGCACAGGTGAGTTAATCAATGTGAATGAGCCTCTGATCACATGATTTCCTTGTTAGAACACAGGTGAGTTAATCAATGTGAATGAGCCTCTGATCACATGATTTCCTTGTTAGAACACAGGTGAGTTAATCAATGTGAATGAGCCTCTGATCACCACACCTGTGCTCTAGCAGAGAAATCCCTAACTCCTGGCCTGTTAGTGGGTCCTGAGGACAGGAGTTGAGAACCACTGGTCTAGATCAAGTCTCCTAGTCCATGATAAGGGCTTGCGAGGTCGTACGACCAGGCACAAAAAGGTGTCAATATGTCCAAGTGTCCACAGTCTCTGGTGCCAAGGGTTGATAAGCTTTATGCCCAGACAAGGGCTCCAGTAATGGAGTAGGATCGGTTACACTGTGTAGTTAATATCACATTACCATAAAATATTGGGTACAATATGCACCTATGTATAATACGCAGGTGTATATTATACCCAAGATTAAAAAAACAACAAACAAGATTGCCTATGTATTATACGCACCCTTGTTTTCCCCAGTCACATAAAAAAAAAATCCCATTGCCGCACTGCTTCACTCCCTCCCTCCATACTTCCCTTACCCATATCCTCCTACTCTGCCCCTCTGTAGAAAGTCCAATTTCCTCAGCCTGTCAGGGTCTCAGCGGAGTAATACAAATTCTCCAAACTCCCATTGCTGTAAATGGGGACTCTACCCTATCGGATGATAGATAGCTTTCTAGCTTTGAAGAGATTAAAGGGGAACTATCACCCCAAATAAAGTCTCCCCCCAGTTGTATTAGCCAGTATAATTACTGCATTACTCAGAAATCCTACTTCTGCCGAGACTGACGGCCAGACAACAGCGTCTTAGAGGAATCTGTGCGCCGGCGCCGTCAGTCCCTTCTGATACTTTAAAGTACCATGCAACGCCTCCTAGTGGAGACCGGGACTGGCAGAGCAGGCACGCAGATGTCTGTAAGCAAAGATGTCTGCTCTGTTGCCTGGCCACCAGTCTTGGCAGAAGTAGGATTTTTCAGTGAAGTGGTGATTATTATGGCTAATACTACTATTGTTAAGCTTATCCAGTGGCGTAACAATAGGGGTCACAGCGGTCGCACCTGCGACCGGGCTTGTCACTTCAGCCGCCCCTTTGAAACCCATCACCACTCGCCCGTGCCCGCAGCAGCTCAGCTGATGTCCCGGCACTCTAGTAATGCAGAGCGCTGAAAGATGACATCATCTCCCAGCGCTCTGCATTACTGACAACCACGCGGGAATGGGTGATGGAGGTAGTAGATGGACATGGGGCAATGTGAAGATGGGGGGGGCACCGAGCCCATGGCAATTTCTGTACCAGGGCCCGGTGGCTTCTAGTTACACCACTGAGCTTATCATTAGATGACTAATTGAGGTGACAGTTCCACTTTAAAAGCCCCATTTAAATCAGTGGAAATTTTTGATTAACCCTTATAGTGCAATGGTTTTGCCCCAGAATATTCACCTTTTGTTTTGCAGATAAGGCTCTAAATCTATTCCCAACTACAGTTTTGGACAACATGAGGTACCCCAGTTGCTGCTAGACTACAGTTCCCATCATTCTCTGCCACCCAATGATGGGAAATGTAGTCTAGAAGCATTTGGAGGGTCTCACATTGTGCATCCCTTACATAATGAATACAACATATTCCAATGTGCCCTCACCATTTGGAGGGACCTTGGGGCTCCTGGAGGCTCCAGAAAACATATATCAATGTTTCCCTGCAATATTCAGGGCCTATACCTCTGCAGAACACACCGTCCCAAAATGCATCTGAGTAGTGAACAGAGGAGTTGCTAAATCCATGAAAGTCCTAGGGCTTAGTCCAGCCTAAAGCATTACAAGTGCCCTAAGCAGCCAGACTGACTGTTACTAAAAGGAATTGTCACATTGAATTATTTTACAAATTTGAAAACTTTCATTCAAAGCTGCATAAGTGTCATGTTAACCAAAGGTCCAGCAGATGTATAGTTTAGGAAATATTCACTGTTTTATTTCTGGGAAAGGTATCCTGGTGCAGCACATAGCTTAATTCGCATATGAGATGACTCTGTGACCCTTCATTAGCATATGAAATGTCACCACAAAAAGGTATTAGGGTGCGAAATGTCACTGAAAGGGCTTAATTAGCATATGAGATGTCTCTGAAAAACATAACCCGTTGAGTGCCAGAGGTATACGGAATGCATTGCAAGGGTTAAAGGGATAGTAATGTTTCATAATAAAAGCAGCTCCAATTAATCTTCATAGTATTTAGGCCATGGAGAGTGTTCTAACAATACTGTCTGAGTTGCAGTACAAGAGTAATTGAATGATAAAGTATCCCGCTCCCACCCCTTTTACCTAGTGTAAGCCACCTCCCCTCAGATATGGAATCTGGTCCTGGGACCTGACAGCTCACAGCAAGGGACAATCTTGCCTGCACCCTTGACAGGTTTTTCAGGTTTTCCCTTTATGATCACTGAAGATTGTCCCTCTCTGTGATCCTTCCGGACAGTCTTGCTGCTTTGAGGTGAGCAGTGTTACATCAGTAAAAGGGTTGGGAGGGGGATACTTTATCATTCAATTGCTCTTGAACTACAACTCTGACAGTATTGAAATAACACTCTCCATGGCCCAAATACTATGAAGATTAATTAGAGCTGCTTTTATTTTGAAACATTACTATTCCTTTAATTTGCATAATAAAAGTAAATTCACCTCAGTTAGCATATATTAGCATACAGTACCAACTATGAACATCTCCTTAACTGTACATCTGCTGGTCCTTTGAAGAACATGACACATAGGCAGTTTTAATGAAGTTTTCAATATGCAACCTTGAATCTAGATGACAGTTCACCTTTAATACCATTACCATACCTAGGAGATGTACTAAGGTGTGACAAAGAGGTGATAAAGCTGAGATAACTTCTTCAGTGATAACACGTCTCCTATTCTTATGTTACTCTATGGTGCCAACTTTGGAAATCTTAGTGTATTGTCTCCATAGAATAACATAGGAACTGGAGAAGTGATATCACTGGAGAAGTCATCTACACTTTATCACCTCTTTATCACACCTTAGTGAATAATCCTGCTGGTAGGGAAACCTTCATGGCCAAGATCCCGTAGAGTGTTAAGGAGGGTTGGAGATGGGGGGTGTCCAAATTATTTAATTTGCATGATAATATGGGTGAGACTTAATTATACCACGTGGCATCAGGAAGAGGAAAGAAGGATTGTGCCCTGAAATGGACAGAAAAGTGAGTGGGTGGACCTGTGTTGGGAGTAGGCGGAGACACTGGGGAACGCTGCAATCAAGAAAATCAGTCTTTGTCCCTAGAGGCATGGAGGGATATTCACTAAACAGTGATAACTTCACCAGTTTATCACTTCTCCAATTCCTATGTTATTCTATGGAGCGTTTGCACTAAGATTTCTTCCACTTTGGAAATAATATCAAAGTATTTTACCAGGAAGGATACACTGGGATTGTCTCTTCTTTTCAAGTATGTCCTGGGGGTATATATATTATTACTGAGCTTAATTGTATCTAACTCAGAAGGATGAGTTGACCCTGATGGGACTAGAACCTGTGACCTTGTGGTCTAAGCAGATTCTATAGCTGGTGCCTTAACCAACTGAGCCATCTCACCAGATCTTAGTGAATAGACTCCATATAATAACATAGGAATTGGAGAAGTCATCTCCACTTTATCACCTCCTTATCACTGCTTAGTGAGTCTCCTCCCTCATTATTAAGCAATGCGTTCCGTACCCCTCTGGCACTCAAAGGGTTAACCACCACCATCAGTATCTAGCCATGTCCCTATTAGTGGTTAAAGCTCAGAAATGTGCTTCAAATAATTTTGTATTTTACTCTTTGATTGTATTACTGTGTCACCAAGGGTCACACAGCATTAACTGGCACATGCGAGACAGAAAGCCATTTGAATTAACAGCCTTTCATGAATGTCTGATGAAGCCAATTCCATCATCAGGTCTTGACCTCTGGGTTTCACAGACAGGAACCTATCACAGGATCTGTGCTTTCCGAGGAAATGCAAATATGGTGGGCTCTTATACATGCTTAGATAGTCCAGGGATTCAAACCCTTTTATAAGACAAGGATGTGTGGCTGTAAGGTTAAAATCGTGTGCTATGTATGAAAGAAAATGATATAAAATGGGGCTGGACTATCCTATAAAATAATTCTCTAGGATGTTTGCCAGAAGCCGTCATGCACTGTACTGTGCATGACTGCAGAGCGGGCAGTCAGCAGAGAGGCTCTGGACACAGCCAAGGCTGCTGGGTGGCACTGTGGCCCGTGTACACGGGCTTTTAAACTAGTAAATAATAATATGCAATGGGGGAATTTATGGTGTAGGCACTAGATCATATGATTGGTTTAGTACTTGCCCACACTCTTCATTGTTGTTAACCCACACCACCCAACATTTCAAATTGCCAAAGAAGGACACGTGTTTTAGGGGTTGTGGCTGGGGGTGTGGCTGATGGGCGGAGCATTGCCAATAATTTTTAGGTTATTTCATGAGCTATTGACACCTCCTTGTGTAACCTAATAAATGACTTATAACAAGACCAAAGTATTTTATTTACACAGACTCATTTATAAATCCATATACTGACATTTAAATAAACATTAATGTGCGTTTTATTGCTGTGGAGCAGTATGATACACTTATCTACACACCACACAGTCTGATCACCTAAAAAGAGGGACACCAGGGTGGGAAAGAAGGACAGAGGGACTTTGGTCTGAAAGAGGGACACTTGGGAGGTATGTTAATATTTGAGTGCCAGTGGGGTATGCAAAGCACTAAGCAAAATAAGATTGACAACCACTGTATTAAAGGGATAGTAATACTTGCAAATTACTAATCCCCATATTGTAGCTTTGTTAAAAAGAAACTTATTGTCCCCAGTGTAATCTCTCAAACCCTTATGGTTTGAAAGATGATAGCGCTCAAAGTTCCCCCTCCCTCCCCCTTCCCTGACTGAACGCTGACTGTAGGAGAAGCTGTTGTACGACGGTCTTATGTGCATCAGGTGGCTCTAATACCGGATATCCCTGCAGTCAGTGTTCAGTCAGGGAAGGGGGAGGGAGGGGGGAACTTTGAGCGCTATCATCTCTCAAACCATAAGGGTTTGAGAAATGAAACTGGGGGTAATAAGTTTCTTTTTAACAAAGCTACAATATGGGGATTAGTAATTTGCAAGTATTACTATCCCTTTAAAGGGATAGTAATACTTCGTTTTAACTTTATTTTATTTTGTAGGCATTAAAAAAACATGAAGAATGATATAAGTCTTATCTCTTAGACATTTATGGTTTGAGAGATATTCACAAGCAAAGTTTCCCCTCCCTCCCCTTTTACCTAGTGTAAGTCATCTCTTCTCAGATGTGGAATACAGTCCATAGACCAGACAGATAACAGAAGGGGACAATCTTCTTCCTATGAGAACAATGAAATCCCTGCCCCCCTTGACAAGTTTTTCAGGTTTTTCCCTTATCTTAATTGAAGATTGTCCCTCTCTGCAGTCTACCTGGGCACCTCCCTTCTGATCTGGCTGAACAGTGGGGGGGGATACTTTGCTTGTGAGGTTTGAGAGATAAGACTTATATCGTTCTTCATGTTTTTTTAATGCCTACAAAATAAAATAAAGATAAAACTAAGTATTACTATCCCTTTAAAGAACTCATACTCCAGGTATGGGCAACGTATGACCCTCCAGTTGCTGCTAAACTACATCATTCTCCAACAGCAAATGGATAGTGGAGAATGATAGGAGTTGTAGCCTGGTAGCAGCTGGAGGGCCTTACATTGCCCAATAATCATATGCACCTGTACATACCCAGTAGAGCAGGCACATTATTTTATGGCCAATCTCCATAGCTGGGAACTCTTCAGATTTGGCTACTAATTACCGTGCCTACGAGGCAGAGGCTGATATTCCAGATGTGGAGAGTTTCTAATGAAACTCTGCCAACTTCTGCTCCTTCCCAGTCTGTTCCTCCCACTCCCCACCCACTTCTCCTCCTTCCCCAGACTATTCCTCATACTTTTTTCATCTTATTATCTCCACCCCCACTCACGATTAAGCCCTGCCCCTTTTTTTAAACAAATCACATCATTTTTCTCCCCCAGCTGCACCACAGGACTCCCCTCTATGTGGAGTCCACAACAAAAACTTCCCAGGTATGGAAATCTCTTACTGCAGACAATGAGCTGCGCTTACAGATCTAAACGTCTTTCCCCCAATTAATGTATTTAGGAAGTTGTAACACACTGAGGCTGATATATCAATACAAAATGGTGCAATTATGGAGCAAACCATCTGCATCAAAAAACACAAATTCTCACTGAGTTGAATAGTTCGCCATACTTTGGAGTCCTCTTGCATTTAAAGGGTTAGTAATGTCTGATTTTAACAAAATGTAATATTGTAGATATTAAAAAAAATAAATTAACTGATGCAAGCTTATTAAGTTCCCCCACCTCCGCTTTCACAGGCGTCACCCTCTAGCTGACAGCATGAGATCCTGGTCCTGGAACCAGCCAGCGGCTCTTCAGCAGAGCTGAAATACCGCTAGCTAAAAGGAAATACTTTATTGGTTTGCAAGCACACTTTGTAGACCGTTCTAATT
This sequence comes from Rhinophrynus dorsalis, assembly GCA_037306005.1. NCBI lineage: Eukaryota > Metazoa > Chordata > Amphibia > Anura > Rhinophrynidae > Rhinophrynus > Rhinophrynus dorsalis. The sequence continues at coordinate 42,712,892 of CM074722.1, forward strand.
AAGTACTTTTAATATCTACAATATTACATTTTGTTAAAATCAGCCATTACTAACCATTTTAGTATTTAAAAGCCCCTTTTTAAATCAATGGGAAAACTGAGTCCTTTTTATTTGTCCCCTATGGTGAATCTACTACAATTACTCCAATTCTACTTGGTTTGACAGCCTTGATTAACCCTTTGAGAACCAGAGTGGTGCACAACGCATTTGGGAAAGGTATGATGACAAACTGAGCTGAGGGCAGTATTCAATAAGTGCAATTCTGGAGCAAACCAACTGCACCATGGTGGGTGGTGGTATGACAACCCCAATCGATATAAATTACCCTTTTTTAACCACCTGAATGCTAGAGAGGCCTCTAATGTATTGCAAAAGCAATGCTCTAGAGACATCTCTAGCATTCAACGGGTTAAAGGGCCTTTTAAACCCTCTTGCACTCAAATGGTTAATCAGAGGGGGATTTAGGGAATTGTCGTTCGTCCCCCTATTTGGCAGTTGGTTTGCTCCAGAACCTCCACTTTTTATCTTACTGAATACGAACCTATATGCCCCGAAACTTCCATAACATTTCTGCTGCAGTCACTGAGGTCGATATACTAAGAAAGTGGTGCAATTCTGAGATAAACCAACTGCGTCATAGGAAACAAACATTCCCTTCTATTTAAAAGTTTAACCCCTTCAATTGTAGCCAGGTGTAAAAACAGCTAAAAGCCCAATTTAAATTAATGGGAATTTAACCACTGTAGTACATTTGGTTTTCACCAGCGTTGCCAAACTTTTATTTAGCTTCCCTGTCTGCGTACATTGCAATTGCAGATGCTCAAATAAAAGTCTGGGAAAGAAGCCAAGTTAAATGTTGCTATTTATATGATACATTGTTTTGATACATTGTTCTCAGCATAGAAACAAATGAAAGAAATAGGAAAAGAACATGTTTTGTTTCAGTTTGATGTACATGGAGTCATACATTGTCAATCAGTTGTAACATTAGAGCTTCTTATAACAAAACAAACAAACAAAAAAATAACACAAAAAGAAACAAAAAAAAGAAACTCATCCCAATGCCGCCATTTAAAGGGTTAGTGATATAACTGAGAGACATTTGTAAAATGATCATCCGTGTTATCGATCTGTTCCATGAACTAAACTACAAGGTCATGTCTGTTCTCAGCCCCCTGTCTTTAGTCCAAATTACACATATAACTCTTTGAATGCCAGAGGGGTAAGCTAAGCATTGCAGAGAAAATTTTGTGACACAAATTTCGAGCAAGCCAACTCTTTGAGTGCCAGAGGGGTAAGAGATGCATTTTGAAGTAATGAATTGCTAACCCCTGGCACACATAGGGTTAAATGGTTCTTGTAAATTCTTAAAGGGGAAGTATCACCCCTATATAAGTTAGCACTGTTAGCTTATAGAAAGAATATACGAAAATGTGTATTCTTTTTTTTTTTTAATAAGTGCTCCGGTTCATCTAAATTGAAGTTGTAATATCTGCCCAGCACCTATTTCTGGACAGACTGCAGTTACCTGCTCTGTAACCGCAGTCTGTCACTCTGCCTCTGCTCCCCTCCCTCTATCCAGCCTCCTCCAATGAATGAGGATTTCTGTCTGAAGCTGGAGCGATCTCATTGGCTAGATATTGATATCTAGCCAATGAGATAGCTCCAGCTTACAGACAGAAAGCCTCTATCATGGAGGAGGCTGGATAGAGGGAGGAGAGCAGAGTGACAGACTGCGGTTACAGAGCAGGTAACCACAGTCTGTGCGGAAGTAGCTGCATCGCAGAGATTATAACTCCAATTTAGAGGAACAGAAGCTTTTAAAAAAAAAAAAAAAAAAAAAAAAAAAAAAAAAAAAAAAAAAAAAAAAAATGAATACACATTTACTTGTATTTGCTCTATAAATTAATGATTCATGCTAACTTGTATAGGGGTGATACATCCCCTTTAAATGTTAGATGGTCTCCAGTGCACTGCTTTTTCAATAATGTGTAGTAGGCATTTCTAGCATTCAAGGGGTTAAAGGCTTTGTTTAAATGAATGGGATCTGGTGGATCTTTCCCCCATAGAGCAGGTGGTTTGCTCTATAATTGCGCCGTTGTCTTAGTACATCTGTTTCACTGAGGCTAATACACTAGGTAGGAGTAGGGCAATTCCAGGGCAAACCAACTGCACTGTAGGGGTCAAGTGACGCTCTGTACAATTCCCACTGATTTCAAAGGGACGTTTAACCCCTTGAGTACTAGAGCGGTCTCCAACAAGAGACCCCTGGAAGATTCAAGAACTTAAAATCCCCATTTACATAAAAGAGAATATTTATTTCTCGCCTGTTCTACATATGGTTTGCTCCAGAATGTCTCCAGGACTAAGAGACGGACACTAACCTTTTGAGTGCAAGAGGGGTGTGCAATGCGTAGCAAAAGCAATGCGTTGCACACCCCCTTTGGCACCCAAAGGGTTAAAATGTATCTCTAGTGCATATTGTTTTTAACCATTTGAGTGCCAGAGAGGTGTCGGATTCCTCTCTGGCTCTCAAAGGGTTAAATTGTGTTGTTAGGAACAAGGTAATCATTTATATTCGCAGGTCCAAATGGGGGGAGGGAATATTTATACCTTATCCCCAAATGCTAATGTTTTTAATTTATATTTTAGATACACTTTTTCGATTTGCAAATAAACACCTCTTTTTTTTTAGTAAACTGTCAGTAAAGTGCAATGAAAACATCTTCACAAATCAGTGAACAAAAATAGCATTTCCAACGGAAATTATGGGTTTTGATACTGGAATCAGAAACATGTTTAATACCCTTGGGATGTAAAAGAGGTCTCCAAACACGTTTAATTTAAAATGAGTTCAAAACCACCCAAGCATCCAAGGGGTTAATAAACACTTAGTTACAGGTCATAAGATGAATAACTCCGCCCACAGCTGATGTCATAATACTTTTAAAGGGATAGCAGTGTTTCACAATAAAAGCATCTCAAATTAATCTTCATAGTATTTGGGCCATGGAGAGTGTTATTTCAATACTGTCAGAGTTGTAGTTCAGGAGTAATTGAGTGATAAAATACCCCCCTCCCGCCCCTTTGACTGATGTAACACTGCTCACCTCAGAGCAGCAAGACTGTCCGGATGGATCACAGAGAGCGACAATCTTCAGTGATCATAAGGAAAAACCTGTCAAGGGGGCAGAGTTTTCCATACTCTCACAGTAAGAAGATTGTCCTGTGCTGTGATCTGTCTGTTTACAGGACCAGATTTGTAGTGTTACATCAGTAAAAGGGGAGGGAGGGGGATACTTTATCATTCAGTTACTCTTGAACTACAACTCTGACAGTATTGAAATGATGCTCTCTATGGCCCAAATACTATGAAGATTAATTGGAGGTGTTTTTTTGTGAAACATCACTCTCCCTTTAACCAAAAGACCAGCAAATGTACAGTTAAGGAGATATTCATTATTCTTACCATATGCTAATGTATCATAAACGAGGTGCCCCTTCATTAACAGTGCCATTTCATATGCTAATTAAGCGTTTTCAGTGACATATAATATACTAATGAAGCCTTTTCAATGACGTTTCATATGCTAATGAAGGTTTGTGCAGTACCAGGAAATGTTCACGTTCATTTTCCCAGAAATAAAAGTTCGAATCTCTCCTAAACTATATACCTTCTGGACTTCTGGTTAGCATGACACAAACATACCTCCCAAGTGTCCCTCTTTAGGAGGGACAGTCCCTCTTTTAGACCCAAATCCCTCTGTCCCTCTTTCCCACCCTGATGTCCCTCTTTTTTAGGAGATCAGACTGTGTGATGTGTATATAAGTGTATCACCCTGGTGTCCCTGTGTTTAGGAAATCAGTCTGTGTGGTGTGTATATAAGTGTATCACCCTGGTGTCCCTGTGTTTAGGAGATCATACTGTGTGGTGTGTATATAAATGTATCACCCTGGTGTCCCTGTGTTTAGGAGATCAGACTGTGTGGTGTGTATAGAAGTGTATCACCCCGGTGTCCCTGTGTTTAGGAGATAAGACTGTGTGGTGTGTATATAAGTGTATCACCCTGGTGTCCCTGTGTTTAGGAGATCAGACTGTGTGGTGTGTGTATAAGTGTATCACCCTGGTGTCCCTGTGTTTAGGAGATAAGACTGTGTGGTGTGTATATAAGTGTATCACCCTGGTGTCCCTGTGTTTAGGAGATCAGACTGTGTGGTGTGTATAGAAGTGTATCACCCTGGTGTCCCTGTGTTTAGGAGATCAGACAGTGCGGTGTGTATAGAAGTGTATCACCCTGGTGTCCCTGTGTTTAGGAGATCAGACTGTGCGGTGTGTATAGAAGTGTATCACCCTGGTGTCCCTGTGTTTAGGAGATCAGACTGTGTGGTGTGTATATAAGTGTATCACCCTGGTGTCTCTGTGTTTAGGAGATCAGACTGTGTGGTGTGTATATAAGTGTATCACCCTGGTGTCCCTGTGTTAGGAGATCAGACTGTGTGGTTTGTATATAAGTGTATCACCCTGGTGTCCCTGTATTAGGAGATCAGACTGTGTGGTGTGTATATAAGTGTATCACCCTGGTGTCCCTGTGTTAGGAGATCAGACTGTGTGGTTTGTATATAAGTGTATCACCCTGGTGTCCCTGTATTAGGAGATCAGACTGTGTGGTGTGTGTATAGAAGTGTATCACCCTGGTGTCCCTGTGTTAGGAGATCAGACTGTGTGGTTTGTATATAAGTGTATCACCCTGGTGTCCCTGTATTAGGAGATCAGACTGTGTGGTGTGTATATAAGTGTATCACCCTGGTGTCCCTGTGTTTAGGAGATCAGACTGTGTGGTGTGTATATAAGTGTATCACCCTGGTGAAACTGTGTTTAAGAGATCAGACTGTGTGGTGTGTATATAAGTGTATCACCCTGGTGTCCCTGTGTTTAGGTGATCAGGCTGTGTGGTGTGTATATAAGTGTATCACCCTGGTGAAACTGTGTTTAGGAGATCAGACTGTGTGGTGTGCATATAAGTGTATCATCCTGATGTCCCTGTGTTTAGGAGATCAGACTGTGTGGTGTATATATAAGTGTATCACCCTGGTGTCCCTGTGTTTTGGAGATCAGGCTGTGTGGTGTGTATATAAGTGTATCACCCTGGTGTCCCTGTGTTTTGGAGATCAGGCTGTGTGGTGTGTGTATATATGTGTATCATATTGCTCTACAACCATAAAACTCACATTGTTTGTTTAAACGTCAGTATATGTGTTTATAAATTAGCCTGTATAAATAAAATACTATGGTCTTCTTATAAGACATTTATTAGGTTACATAAGGAGGCGTCAGTAGGTCATGAAATAGCCTAAAAATGATCGGTAATGCCCCGCCCACCAACCACGCCCCCATAAACACCCCCTAAAACACAGGTGTCCATCTTTGGCAATTTGAAATGTTGGAAGGTACGCACAAAGTCAGTTTTGGATTAAGTTTTCAATTATGTAAAGAAAAGTCAAGGTGATAGGTCCACTTTAAACAGGGCATTTAATCCTTTGAATGCTAAAAATGTCTCCATCGCATTGCTTTGCACTGTGTTGGAGAACTCTCTAACATTCTAGGGGTTACATTATTATACAAGCGCAAAAAGGGGGAGCCTCATAAAATAATAAGGTCTGGCGGAGGAGACAGAGTTTAATAACAAATAGAACAAACTCACAAATAGAGTGGTTGCTGCACTAACGCTAGTAACACATGAGCGTGTGGGGGCTATTCAGACTTCCACTCACACAGATACTACATACAGCTGCTCCCCTCTGTTTATGGCAATATCATTGGAAGCAAAAAGAACAGTCAGCCAGCAAATCAGTTACGTATACAAACAGTAGAAAAAATATGAGGGGGCTCTTTAATTGGGAACTATCACCTCTATAAAGGTTTGCCTCTGTGTAATGTTCCTATAGCGATAACATGTAAACTGTGTGTTTTTTTTTTAGATATAATACTAGTTTAAAGGGATAGTAATGTTTCATAATAAAAGCAGCTCTAATTAATCATCATAGTGTTTGGACTTTGGAGAGTGTTATTTCAATTCTGTCAGAGTTGTAGTACAAGAGTAATTCAATGACAAAGTATCCCCTCCCGCCCCTTTTACTGATGTAACACTGCTCAGCCAGATCAGAAGGGAGGTGCCCAGGTAGATTGCAGAGAGGGACAATCTTCAATTAAGATAAGGGAAAAACCTGAAAAGCTTGTCAAGGGGGGCAGGGCTTTTATTGTTCTCATAGGAAGAAGATTGTCCCCTGCTGTTATCTGTCTGGTCTATGGACTGGATTCCACATCTGAGAAGAGATGGCTTACACTAGGTAAAAGGGGCGGGAGGGGAAACTTTGCTTGTGAATATCTCTCAAACCATAAAGGTCTGAGAGATAAGACTTATATCATTCTTCATGTTTTTTTAATGCCTGCAAAATAAAATAAAGATAAAACGAAGTATTACTATCCCTTTCAGAGCCCGTTACAATGGCCACAGTGCCACTGCCAGCTGGTCGCGGGGCAGTCATTCATAGTGGAGACTGCCCGCGCCGCGGCTGATGCAGAGCAGGATGCTCCTTCGGAGCATCCAGCTCTGTATCAGCCGCGGAGCGGGCAGCCTCTACTGTGCATGACTGAGGTGTTACACACGTTTTAGCGAATTATTATATAGGATAGGCTATAATGCAGGCTATGGCAAAATGTGATGGTGCCGTGACTTCAGAAGATGCCGTGGGTACAGCTCTGTCCCACAGCCTGTCAATCTTTGTCTGTTCCCTCCTCATATAGCGCTTTGTTTGAGCCTCCTCCAATCACGGAGGATTTCTCCATGTAAGATAAAGTCCTCTCATTGGCAAGAGAGCTCTCCAGCTTTCACTGAGAATTCCTCCCTTGTAGGACGAGGTTGGAAAGAGGTGCTATTTGGGAAGGGGAACAGAAGAAGACTGACAGGCTGCAAGGCAGAATGTCCCACAGCCTGTCCTGAAGTGACATCACCAGCTCAAATGGTAAATTTTGCCTTAGACTGCATTACATAAAGAAAACCACACAAATTACATGTTATCGCTAACATTAAACAGAGGCAAACTTGTATAGAGGTGATAGGGGAAAGGTCAATGTGAGTAACCAAGTTATAGATCTCTCCACCGTGGAGTTCATTTAAAGTGCCCCCTCACATATCTTATACTATTTACATCAATGGAAATTTGCAGACTTTTAACCCTTTCAGTGCCAGTACCCCTCTGGCACTGGAAGGGTTAAATTTCTCACAAAGGTGCAGTTGGTTTGCATCAGAATTGCACCTTGTTAGCTTGATGAACAAGTCCCTAAATGTTCGCAACTGGTTCCTAAGTAAAAATAATAATAATCTCTTTATTTTGCACCCATAAGATCCATTAAAAGATAAAAAGCACATGACCGCTGGGTCTTCCCTTTATCTACCTGCTGTGAGGCTTCAGACGATATGTGACCTTGACCTTTTCCATATTCAGCATAAAGATATTTATATTCGGTGTCTTTCCAATGACATTCTTGGATTTGCTAATAATCTCACCCGAGACTACAAGGCAGAAGAACTCTTATGTATGAAAGCCTGTCAGGACGAGGCAATGTATAGCTTTCTGACTATAAAGCTTTGATGTGCAAGAAATAAAATGACAGAATATTTAATATACAATGGTCCTCAAGCTACACACAATGCACAGACTTGAACTTGGTTCACCTGCCTCATTTATATGTGATTCTCTCCTTCCACAAACGATAGGAACGTATATAGCCGAGGGCCATATCAACAAAGAAATAAAGTGGAACAATTCAGGAACAAATCTTCAGTGTCACAAGGACCAAATGAACATGCCTATGGATTTAACCTTTTGAGCACCAGAGGGGAGTCTAAAACATTGCTTTGCAATGTATTCAATACCCCTCTGGCGCTGGGGGGGGGGGGGGCTGTGAGGCCATTGACTGGCAGAGGTATTTGATGCAATGCTTTGCAAAGCATTGGCCACCTCTCCAGAATTCAATTAGTTAAAAACCAAAACATTTTGTATCAGCGTCTATGCCAGCCATGGTCAATCTTTTAGCACTGAGCCTCCTTTTTAACCCTTTGAGCACCAATTAGGGATCTAATGGATTGTAATGCAATGTGTTGGATACCTCTCTGGCATTCCAAGGGTTAAATAATGTTTTAAGAAGAACAGGTGTAACTTTGAGCAACTCTGGAGCAAACTAACTGCATCATAGGGACCAAATAAAAATGCCATATGTTATGTATCTTACGTAAATAGGACTTTAATTTCTGTATTTATTTATTCCGAAAGTGTTTTACCAGGAAGAATACATTAACCCTTTAAGTGTCACAGGAGTACACAATGTACCCCTCTGGCACTCAAAGGATTAAGGTTTATCTAATTTTCAAGAATGTTCTAGAGATATTTTAACCTCTTGAATGCTGCAGAGTTATCCATAGCACTACAAAGCATTACAACTGGCGCGATGCAAGAAATGTGTGCATCTGATAAAGGCAGTCCCTTCCAAAGTGTTACTGAGGAAGATGTACCAAGTAGAAATGGAGTAATTGGAGCCATAGGGAAGAAGTAAATATTACCATTGATTTAACCCTTTGAGTGCCAGAGGTGTACGCAAAGCATTGCTCTGCAATGAATTGCCTACCCCTCTGGCACTCAAAGGGTTAAGGGGCAGAAAATCCTATTTATGAAAATATATATATTGAAGGAGTTTTCCTGTTGGGTAAAACAAAGGTACTGTGAATACTGGAAGACGCTTCATTCAAAAGTAACTGCACAGCCAGCTTGCATTCTCCTGATATCTGGAGTTCAAATGTTTTGCTGCTAGGTGGCAATGTTGCTACCACTTACCACTGTTAGCCCGTCACAGACAGTAACAGCCATAGCATCACATGACTGCAAAAATTATTGAACATAAACGCTAAAAAACAAAGCAAGATTGTTCTGTAATAATTTTTGACTGAAGCATTTCACAGCACTGGTACCCTTGTTCTAATCAGTCAACAAAATACATACAAATCAAGCATTGTCATAATATGTTGTTACAAGCTCTTTTTATAGACTACAGGTAGAAGGCACTCTCACCTCTAAAATCTGAAGGAATAAAAGAGATGAAGTAGCTTACGTAATATCTGTACGCAAAGAGAAAAATACCAGCATATAAAAATAAGTACAAATACAATAATAAAAGGTAAAATTGCATTACAATGGTACAGTTCCTATACTGCCTGTGATGTCTATAGAGTGTGGTCTAAGGCTCTACAATGTGTTTACTACAAAGAATTATAGTTCAAGTGCAGTCAAGTGCTACTTCACTGTCAGGTCTGGGTCAGGTGCAGCCAAACAGATATAAATCAGTGGTGGTCAGGCCGGGTGAGGGTCAGGACTTAGCAAGACAGGGTCACATGAGCATTGCTAATTTGCATCAGTTAACCCATACGCTATGTACCATTATCACACCTCATGGTCAGGGAGTAGTATAGGAACTATTACAAGGTTTTAGAAGTAAATAACTAAAAAATATTATTCATATAATATTTCATTATCCTATCATTATATTGAAAGGTTACATTATGGGACTTATGCATCAAAAATCCAACTGCACTATAGGGGACACATAAAAAATCCCCAAATTGTAATTGATTTTAATTGATTTCACCCTTTAAGTGCCAGAGGGGTACGCAACGTACCCTCTGGCACTAAAAGGGTTAAATCCACTTAGTGGTATTATTTATTAGTCATTGGAGAGCTCCAGGCAAATATATTTTTGTGTCCACAGCACAAAAAATATTATACAAAGGGTGTAACTAGAACCCTTGGACCCCATTACAAACGCACTCACTACACCCCTGAATCTGCTATTAATTCTGTGTTTAGAATTCAGAGTATCATGAGGAACAATATTAAAGACAGTGTATGTGGCTTTCAAATTTTCAGTTTACATAGTAACATCATTGATGAGTCTCAAAAAAACCATCTGTCCATCAGGTTAAGGCCATGCCATATCAACCTTGTTGATCAAGAGGAAAGAAAAAAAAAAACATTGAAGACATTTCCAATTAATCCCCAAATCGGTAAAAAAAGAAGTCCTTTTGTGGCTCCAAATGGCAGTCAGATATTTCTCTGGATCAACATTCTATCTGCCTTGAAACAATCATAACTCTCAATACTGTTATGAGCTAGAAAGGTATCAATTACTTTTTTGACATCAGTACCAGTATCTGCAAGCACAGCATCCAGAGGCAAATAATTCCCTAACTTTACTGTCCTTACTGTAACAAAAAACTACTTTTGTTTTAGTTGAAAACACATTTTCTCAAGTCTTAATGGATGAAATCATTTTTTAATCCTTTATTGTTACATTTGACAGTATACAATAGGCCAAAAGATGTGCAATTCTGGCGTAAACTAACTGCACAATAGGATAAAACGAAAATTCTTAATGACTTATACAAGAATTTTACCCCCTGAATGCTAATGAGTTTGAGACCTCTATAGCATTCAAGTGGCTGAGAGTCCTAGGCAGATTTGTATTTGTCCTCTATACCAATAGAGCAGTTAGATTGCTCCAGAATTGCTTCCTTTCTTTTAGGACACCAGCCTCAATGTGCTGATTTTAATGTTATCAGATGTTTATGGGGAAAGGATTGAATAGACTGCTATTGGCCTCCACACTCTGTTGCTTACAGCAATGTAGAAAGATAAAATGTGGGGAAGTTCATTTGTCAGGGTTGGAAAGATAAGAATAGCAGCAATAGGAATACAGCAATCAAATACAAATACAAAGAAAATCGTTCTATTTTATATAAAAGTTTGAGTACCAGAGGGGTTTGCACATCTCTGGCTCTCAAAGGGTTAAAATATTGATTTTTTTTTTTTTTTTTTTTTACACATAAATCAGATCTTAAAAACAAACCTAACGATAGTTTTGTTGTAAACATGTCAATCTAAGGCTTCTTTACAATGCCTAGATGGCTGTGTACAATTGCATGGTGTATTGCATTGTGGCAGCAACTATAATATCAGCATATATGGCACTGTATTACACATGCAATTACTGTACAATTAGCATCTACTATTCTGTGCTGACAGTTTTCTATCTACTTGTTCAGCAGCAGAGTGAAATCTTAAGCATAATGTAATAATACCATTCAACAAGCATTAAACAAACATTGACCTCTATTTCCAAGGCATCTTCACAGTGAGGCAGTGCTAGTTTATTAAGTGTTTGGTATACATACAGTTGCGGGTTTCATAATCAACACTTTTCTAACACTGAAAACAATAAAACCGTATTACCCTCTGGAGCTCACATCACTAAACACAAGGTGACTATCAATGGAAATCAAAGCATGACCCTCAAGGAGATCAAGTTCCACTGCAATTGAAAGGTTAATCTCAAGGAGAACACACATTCTTGCTCAGAGAGCTTACATTCCAAGCAATAAAATGTAGTTCTTGTGCAGAGCAACACGTTTGTCTATCTATCTATTTATCTATCTCTTTCTTTATCATCTATTACATATATGTTTATATCAATCTGTCTAGTGTCTACCTATCTATTTCACAATATTTATACTTATGTATCATTCATATCTTGGTTTATATATAGTGGTTTATATATAGATCTATAGATAGATAGATAGATAGATAGATAGATAGACAGACAGACAGACAGACAGACAGACAGACAGATAGATAGATAGATAGATAGATAGATAGATAGATAGATAAATAGATAGATAGATAGATAGATAGATAGATAGATAGATAGATAGATAGATAGATAGAGATAGATAGCAATTGGTATAGAATAGACATATATTAATCCAGATATTCATAAGGACAGATATTGACAGATTTTGAGAGATACTGCCCCTGATAAATAAAGACAGCTATTGACATAGACATATATAGATTTATATAGATATTGGTATGGATTGATACTGTATTAGTAGAAAGAGACACTGTAGATATATATTGCTGTTCAGGTAGATAGGTATTGATGGGTGGGCAATTATATGGTGATTACAGATAACTATTGACATACATGTAGGTAGATATAACTATGGATCTACGGGTAGATTTCTATTGATAAGGATAGATGTATATATTGCTATGCAGACAGATATAGTTGTATTCTGCTATTCAGGTAGGTAGATATAACAATTGAACTGTAGGTAATATATATATATATATATATATATATATATATATATATATATATATATATATACTGCTATCCAAGTAGGTAAACATGACTATTGATCTGCAGGTGGAATTGTGTTGATAAGAATATCTCTCTCTGTCTATATAGATATATATTGCTATGCAGACATAAATATATGTATATACTGCTATTCAGGTAAGTAAACATAACTATTGATCTGCAGGTGGAATTGTATTGATAAGAATATATATCTCTCTATATAGATATATATTGCTATGCAGTCAGATATAGATGTACTGCTATTCAGGTAGGTTGCTATAACAATTGACCTGCAAGTAGATTTATATTGATATATTGATAAGCAGGTGGGTGGATAGACATTGCTATGCAGATAGATATATATATATATACTAGGGAGATATAACTAGATATTATCAGGTAGGAGGACAGATACATAACCGTCCGGGCAGTTTAGAGTCCATATATGTCTGTATTAGTCCCAATCTTATACAAGGTGAGCTCCATAACACCCAGCCTGGCCATAAGCAGGTGTCCATCCAGCCTGTCACTCCAGCTCTGCCTGTGCCTGAATGAACGTTATATGTACCACTTATGGAGATAACCCCCGCAGTCAGGGTCATTGATAAATGAATTTTCCAGGAATCCTCTGCCCGTCAGATTATCATCTCTTACATGGCCGTCCGACCTCACACCGCTCATCACACTGGGGCAAAGCACGCTGGTGAGTGACAGACTGCAGCGGACTGTTCCGCAGGAGCCGCCGACTGCATGCAGACACGGGGGAGGACGTCACACAAGTCTAGCAAGTGACCACAGCGCTACAAGGGTTAACCCCCCTCCCAGATCTGACTTAAAACAAACATCAATCCGTATTATGCTGAACGCAAAGGGTTAACCCACCTCCCGCAGGCAAAATTTGCACTGCAGCTGCCAGAGGTGCGGAACACTAGAGTATCCGCTCTTGTCAGGGTGACCTGAAGCCGAATTAGTTATAGTTAACCCTTTGAGCGCCAAGAAGATAAGCCTCTAGCACGCAAAGGGTTAACCTCACGCATGGTGGGGAAGCCTCTCTGGTGTTAATGGGGTTAACCCCAAGGTTACAAATACAGTACAAACTGTTACTGAGTGCCAGATGGGACGTTGTACACCTCCCGGTCCTCATGCACTCAAATAGTTAACCCGTTCTCTGCCCTCCTGTACAATCTCTTGGCAAAAGCGTCCAAGCATTATGTATCAGATGATGCTGGGGAGGCAAGGTGCAATGCATCTCCCAGCTAGTGTAAATAAACATCCCATAATAGACTTACCCCTCCTCCTCCCAGGGGTGAAGTGTCCAGTCCAGGTGCAGTGCAGGGAAGTTTAGTGTGGCTGTGGTCCCCTGTCCGCTCCCTGGTGACAAGAGGTGACTCCAGTTGCTGTGGGGGCAGGGGTCATTAATTACATGGATGTCCTTGCTGGCTCGTCCCCTCCGCCTGGCTCAGGCTGTGTGTATGTGTATGTTTGTGTTATATATATGTGTGTGTGTGTGTGTGCTAGTCACTGAATGCTTCCAATTTCCCTCCCCTGCTGGGAGACAGCCCCCTGCTCCTGCTGCTGATGGTGCTCCCCCTTCCTCTGCTGCAGGTGTGTGTCTGTGTATGTGTGCTGCAGCTTCTCCCTCAATCCGTCCTTCTCTCTCTCCTTTCCTCCTTTCCCTCTGTTCTGTCTACTACAAGCTCTCCCCCCTCCCTCTCTCTCTCCTTGTTCCACCTCTTCCCATATTCTGTTTGTTTTGCTATGAGCCTCTCACTACACGCTATCTCCCTCACTGCACACCGCTCTCCTCTCTTTCGTCTGCTCTTTCTAACAGATCTCCTGTCTCCTTTTTATCTGCTCCCATTTACAACCTATGTCCCCCCATTCCTTACATTTTCCATACCCCCCACATTTCTACTGCTCTCTAGTATTATGCTCCCCATTTGCCACCTTTAATCATTCCTGTACCATCTCCATCAGACTGGATGATAGATAGATAGGTAGACAGACAGACAGACAGACAGAGGATAGATAGACAGAAAGATAGATAGATAGACAGATAGACAGAAAGATAGATAGATAGATAGATAGATAGATAGATAGATAGATGATATATAGATAGATAGATAGATAGATAGATAGATAGATAGGCAGTCAGACAGACAGACATCAAATAGATTAGATAGATAGATAGATAGATAGATAGATAGATAGATAGACAGACAGACAGACAGACATCAGATAGATAGATAGATAGATAGACAGACAGACAGACAGACAGATAGATAGATAGATAGATAGATAGATAGACAGACAGACAGACATCAGATAGATTAGATAGATAGATAGATAGATAGATAGATGGATAGATAGATAGATAGATAGACACATACAGATAAACAGATAGATAGATAGACAGACATACAGATATTGGATAGATAGATTAGATGGATGGATAGATAGACAAACAGATAGACAGACAGACATTGGATAGATAGATAGATAGATAGATAGATAGATAGATAGATAAATAGATAGATAGATAGATAGATACAGACTGATAGACAGATTGATAGACAGATAGACAGATAGATGGGTGAAATAAATATTCCCCAGATTTCCAATGATTTAATTGTTTCTTTTTACGCCTTAAAGTGATAGTAATACATCGATTTAATCACATTTATTACTGTACCTAGTAAAAAAGTAAATGAATTGTGCCCTGGTTTGAGAGATAAAAGCTTACAAAGTTCCTTATTGCCTCCCCTTTTGCACTGACATCAGCTTTCTGTCTTACACAAGGAGATACTGGTGCGCTGACCGCCCTGCGGCTCTTCAGCCGAGCCGAAATCGCACTAGTTAGAAAGAAATACTTCATTTGAATGGTAGACCATTCAAATGAAGTATTTCTTTCTAACTAGTGCGATTTCGGCTGTTCTCTTTCTCCTGTTCTCTCTCTCTCTTCTTCAGTCTCTCTCTTTCTCTTTCTCTCTCTCTCCTGCTCTCTCTCTCTCTCATTCAGTCTCTCTCTCATTCAGTCTCTCTCTCATTCAGTCTCTCTCTCTCTCTCTCTATCTCTCTCACTCTCTTTCTCTCCTGGTCTCTCCCGCTCTCTCTCTCTCTCTTTCTTTCAGCCCATATTTGGGAGATACAAAAACAATACCAAAAATATCTCTGAGGAAAATCTCAATTAAAGCAGAAGTGTTGCTTAACCCTATGTTTAACCCCTTAAGGACCAGCTGCGCATGCACGTGGCCTTCACGTAAGGACCACGGACCTTTTTTTTTTAATCCGCTTCCGGACTTCCAAAACGGCGCACATCGGTGCAGGGAGCCCGGTCCTTAATGCAAATCCACCCATGACATGCCAGGACCGTCAAGGGTCATTAATGGGTTAACCCCAACACATTGCATTGCACAGGATAGCTCTCAGACCAACAGAAAGCACTGGGTGATCGTATCACAATACAATTTAGTGCACCTACAGAAAACCCGTTGGACCATTACTGTTATTTGGCCGTGTTGATTCATACAAGTGGTGAGTTGGGTTTGCTCCAGGTTTGCTCAGCTTCCCTTTGACAAAACCCCCCAGGGAGGACTTTGTAATTGCTGAAAATGTGTTTATTGTGAAGTAAATGTTGAGACAGGGAAAATTCGCACAATTACACACACACACACACACACCACATATAAAAACACACAAAAATACATGCATGCCCAGATATAAACACACACATACTAAACACATTCATACTCACATATAAACACACACATACACGCATATAAACACACACATACTCACATACAAACACACAAATATAAACACACACATACATATAAACACACACACACATATATAAACACACATACACAAACATATACATACACATACTCACATATAAACACACATACACACATATATAAACACACACACACATACTCACATATAAACACACATACACACACATATAAACACACACACACATACTCACATAAACACACACATATATAAACACACACACACATATAAACACACACATACTCACATATAAACACACACCCACATTTAAACACACACATATATAAACACACATACATATACACATATACCCGTGTGTAAACACACATATACACACACACACACATATAAACACACACACATAAACACACACACATATAAACACACACATATATAAAAACATACACACATAAACACACACACACATATAAACACACACATATATAAACACACACACATAAACACACACACATATAAACACACACACATATAAATACACACATATATAAACACACACACACACACATAAACACACATACATATAAGCATATACCCGTGTGTAAACACACATATACACACATATAAACACACACACACACACACATACCCACTTATACACACACACATATATAAATGCATACATACCTGCATATAAACACACACACACATACCCACATATAAACACACATATACGCACACACATAAACACACATATAAACACACATATACGCACACACATAAACACACATATAAACACACATATACAAACACATATACCCACATTTAAACACACACCTGCATTTAATCTCAAACATACACCCATAAAACACACACATACACCCACAGACACATGCACATACCTACATTTGGACACATATACATATAAACACACACATACCCAAATATAAACAGTTACCCACATATAAACACACACTCACATCTACACATAAATACACACATACATACATATAAACATACCCTTACATGTAAGCACAAAAACACATACATTTAAACACACATACCCACATATAAACACCCCCACAGATAAACACACACAAATATATATATGTACAAACACACAGCCATCTAAAACACACAAATATCCACATATAAACACATACCCATATCCATACATAGATTGCAGTATGATTTTTTAGATTAGATATGCAATAAATCCAGTAATGAATGTGTCTCCTGCAGTGGAATCCAGCACTGCCTCTCTTATTGACCCCACGGACACTACAATGGTTTATCCAGGGGATAACAGTATCTTCCCCTGCATCATCATTCCATGCTACCTGTTCAGGGACAGTCAATCAGTGGACCTCTATCGGTTGGAAATTCAAGTCCCATCATCCTCCACCAGTCAATAGCCAGTTGGGGATGATAGGAGTTGTAGTCTTCAAAAGCTGGAAGTCCCAAAATTGACAACCCCATATCTAGCTACAGTACTTTTTGTTGAAGCATGGGGGTGAAAAGCTGGGTACAGGGAGGGAGAAGCTGAGAGCAGAGGTGAAACTGCTCGAGTCTGGGAATACATGGGCCATCTCTAAAGAGCAAGAGGGATATATGTTGGGAGCGAGTGGGGGAGAAGGTGAGAACATGGGAAGAACATGTGGGCTGGCCCTGCTGAGTGGGGTTGGGGTGGAGTGACATGGACAGAACGGGGGAGTGAGGAGATGGGAGAGGAGGTGGGCAATTCCTAGGTCCAGAAAGACATGGGCTGCAGGCAAGGGTGGGAGATACTTGGAGGGGGGGGGTGTAGGGGGAGATGCTGGGAGGCGAGGGAAGGGGAGAGATGCTGGGGGGGGGCATAGGAAAAGGGTGTGGCGAGGCATATGGGTAATGCATGCTTTCCTGATTTATCTCACCTGTTCCTACCTATATGGGACATTGGGCCTGATGTCATCTTTACCTTTTTCTCTGCTCGGGATTACTTGTATATGTAGGTATCAGTGAAATGATGCTGAAAGTTCAGTATTGATAAAAACTCCCTGTTCCACGAGATCCAGAACAAATATTAAACAGCATTTTTTTTTTTTTTCATTGTCATTTTAACCAAAATGATGGCAACCGCTTTATGGCAAAAAAAAAACAAAAAAAAAAAACAAAGGAACAGGTTCACATGCAGGAAACCTTATTTGAATTAACCCTTTGAGTGCCAGAGAGGTACGCAACGCATTGCAAAGCAATGCGTTGCGTACCCCTCTGGCACTCAAAGGCTTAAGTTCATGTCTCGGTCACTAGTGTTCTCATCAAGGTAAGAGAACTGATGCTGGTAACTACTATTATTCTATAAACAAGACATAACTGCTGGAGTGTGCATGTGTGTCTGTATGTGTGTATATGTGTGTGCATGTGTGTGTGTGTGTGTGTGTGTGTGTGTCTGTATGTCTGTATTTGTTTGTGTTTGTGTGTTCCTGTGTTCATGCATGCATTTATATGTGTATGTGTGCATGTCTGTTTTTGTATGTGCCTACATGCATACATTTCTGTGTGTGTATGTGCAAGTGAATGTGTGGGTATGCAGGTAGCAGGTTTCTGCTTACATGTGAATCTGTGTGTGAGCATATGTGTGAATCTGTGCGTGTGTGTATGTGTACAGGTGGCAGGTGTATGTTTTTGCCTAAATGCGTGCATTTGTGTGTCTGTGAATGCTCATGTGTATATACATTTGTATATGTGTGTGTGCATTGGTATATATGTGTGTGTTTTTATATGTATGTGATGATCACATCTCTTTTTATATATATATTAGTTGAAGAGCCCGTTACCCAGGCCACAGTGCCACTGTCACCCGGTCGCGGGGCAGTCATGCACAGTAGAGACTGCCCACGCCGTGGCTGATACAGAGCTGGACGTTCCGAAGGAGCGTCCAGCTCTGTATCAGCCACGGCACGGGCAGTCTCTACTGCGCATGACTGCAGCACGCACAGCAGCATCTACTGCTCATGACGCGGCGTTACAGACGTTTTAGCGAATTATTATATAGGATATACTGTGGAAACACAGGGTAATTTCCAACAGAAAAAAAAAAAAAAAATCCGACAGTTCCAGTATAGTACCTAGCACTCAGGGCCTGAGAAAGGGTTAACAATCCATCCTCAGAGCTGGGACTTTAATAAGCCAGTGTTGAGAACGACACTTAAGCAAATATAAATGCGTAACAATCCGACATTGTGGAGGTATTTCCATCTCACTGCCAGGTGTACCAGGAGTGATGTACAAACAAGGTTATTCACACAGTAGATATAATACTAGAATGCAAGTGTTAATAAAGAACTCATAGCACCCTCTAGTGCAGGGCAGAGGCACAGCAATAAAAACATATTTTTGGACCCATTAAACTAAACAAGACTCCCATATTACATCTCGAGTTTCATAATGTAAGTTTATATATAATAATTTCTTCCATATATTCTTATGTATTACATATAGGGCATTATGCACAAATTGAAAGAGTGAAGCAGTCCATCTTCACTAAATGTAAAAGTACTAATTCCCATTTATTTAAAAGTTTTTTTAACCCACTGAATGCTAGAGTGGTCTCTAATGCATGGTGAGGCAATGCTTTGAGGCTGCTCTCACATCTATTGGGTTAACCCTTTGAATGTCAGAGGGGTACCCAAAGCATTGTGCAGGTGTTGGCTACCACTGTAGCACTCAAAGGGTAAATAGCTCCATTTAAATTAGTATAAAATGTGGGGATATTTATTGTTCTTGGATAATGTGGGAGGTTTTTTTTAAGGTGCAATGGGTTCTCTACAGAATTGCTCCACTTATTTTTTGTGCATATGGCCATTGGGATGTTTTATCTGTACTAGTGTGAAAACGTTTTAGGCAGGTGTGAAAAAAGGCTGTAAAGTAGGAATGTTTTCAAAATTAGACATGTTAATAATGAATGGTCTCCTCAATGCTGAAAAGTACAGGCAGATACCTATCCATCATGCAATACCATCAGGAGGATTCTGATTGGCCCCAAATGTATTCTGCATCATGACAACGACCTCAAACCTACCGCCAAAGTCATTAAGAACTATCTTCAGTTTAAAGAAGAACAAGGAGTTCTGGAAGTGATGATATGGCCTCCACAGAGCCCTGATCGCAATATCATCAAGTTTGTCTGTGATGACATGAAGAGAGAGAGAGAAAGAAGCAACTGCGGGTGCCTAAATCCACAGAAGAACTGTGGTTAGTTCTCCAAAATGTTTGGAAAAATCTGCCTGCCGAGTTCCTTAACAAACTGTGTGCAAGTACACCTAGAAGAACTGATGCGGTTTTGAAGGCAAAGGGTGGGGGTGGTCCCACAATTATTGATTTGATTTACATGTTTCTTCTGTTCACTCACTATCATTCTGTTAATTGATAAAAAATAAACTCTTAACATGTCTATTTGTGAAAACATTCTTACTTTACAGCTTTTTTCACACATGCCTAAAACTTTTGGACATTACTGTATAAATAGATAGATAGATAGATAGATAGATAGATAGATAGATAGTTAGATAGATAGATAGATAGATAGATAGATAGATAGATAGATATGAGATAGATAGATATGAGATAGATAGATATGAGATAGATACACAGGTAGATAGATAGATAGATAGATAGATAGATAGATAGATAGATAGATAGATAGATAGATATGAGATAGATAGGTAGATACATAGATAGAGATATAGATAGATAGACAGATAGATAGATAGATAGATAGATAGATAGATAGATAGATAGAGATAGATAGATAGATAGATAGATAGATAGATAAATAGACAGACAGATAGATAGATATCAGATAGATAGATAGATAGATAGATAGATAGATAGATAGATAGATAGATACAGATAGATAGAGATACATAGATAGATAGATAGATAGATAGATAGATAGATAGATAGATACGTAGATAGATACATAGAGATAGATAGATAGATAGATAGATAGATAGATAGATAGATAGATACAGATAGATAGACATTCCACCAATAAACCTTCATTGTTTCCTGCCTTGCCTGTGGGAGTCGCATGCAAGCAGTCATTGTTTTATATGTACCCTGTCCAATGTGCTGACTTCTGGACATCCCACACTCATGGAAGGATGACTGCTAGAGTTATCGTGAGCCTGAGAGACAAATAAATAACTTTATTTATACAGTGTTAAATGTAACATGACAAGAACCAGAGCACTATGGATGGGTGAAAGTTCTCACCTCAAAAGAGAAACAGGAGAAAATGACACTTTTTGCAAAGCAGGAAATTGTTTAAGAGCCTAGCTCCTTGAACCAAAATCAATAGAAAGACATAATTTCCCCCACCACATGACAAGTTTCTCTTCCTTTCCCACAAGCATATAAAAGTGTGTTGGATTCTCACAGCATGACATTCTGTGTTTGCGAGAGGAAGAGAAAGCAGAACGTTTTTGAGCTAGAGAAGGCACGTTAATAAAGGGGAGTTGAAGTTTAGTTTAGGAAGTCTTGTAGTCAGGAAATCTGTTCTCTGTATTAGGGTGGACTCTGGGGGATAGGAAGGTTGAAAGGAGTTTGACCCCAAATACACCAAAAATCTAGTGTGACTGACTGAGAAGCAGGGGAGGGCTGGCAACATACGGCCCAGAGGGCAAATTACAATCAAGTGGCCCATTTCTACTATCGTCCCAGCCCACTGTCCCAGCCCACCCCTGTTTCGTTCATTTTAAAATTGTTCTTAAGGTTGTGAAGTAAGGCAAGTGATACCACAGAGCTTACAGTTGAAATGGGGCTACATTAGTGATATTACAGTGCTTACAATTTAAGTAAAGCTACACTATTGATGCCATAGAGCTTACTAGGGAAATGGGATATATTACTAGTGTAGGTCTATTTGGATTGTAGCTCTGCGTTATCATTTGTACTTAGATGTATTTCATATGTAAGCTCTATTGTATCACTAGTTTAGCTCCATTTACAAGTGGGAGATTGAGTGAGGCAGTGGCCCACCAGCCCAGACACATGACCAGCACAGGGGGCAATTGCCCCCCTGCCCCCCAGGCCAGCCCTCCCCTGCTGAGAAGACACAGGGAGTCATGTTCCACGTTTCTTCCTGATCTGGCTGTTATATCTGTCCAACAAGAGTCTGGTGGTATGAGAAGGGAACAAAGAAGGTTTACCCCAAAATTTTTGTGTGACAAAGTAAACAAAGGCAGCTGTTTCTTCCTGATCTGGCTGAAAGTCTGGTGAAAGAAGCATCTGAACAGAGAGTATTTTTTTTTACATTTTTGTTGACAGTGATAGGGATAGGGGGACAGGTAATTAAAATAAATAAATGCAATAAAACAATTATAGGAGACAGTGACCCTGATGTGATCTGTGACTGAGGTAGACTGATACTAGACCAGATTTTTTTTTTTTTTGCACAGATCCAAGGCAAGACATCACACACAATCAGTTATATTTTTATACAGTAAAAACACACAGAGTAGTTGAGTAGCTGAATAATGTATTGCAAACACACAAGGGGTTGTGGTAGGGTGAAAGGATTAGGAGCAGTGCTGTGGAGGTGTGAGTTAAATGATAGTCCAAAAACTGACTATCACATAGGCTGAAACGTACGTCTGTGGTTTTGCTGTTTCTCTCGTGCAGAGAGGGTTTTCCTGACATTTCGGAGCTGGACTGTCTGTGGGCGGGACCAGTCTGATATGGATATGGAGATTTCCTCTCTACAATGGCACATGGGAGTGAAAAATATGAGTTGTAACACCATTGAGAGGCTACCATGCCTAGAACAAGACACTTTATCTTGTTCGTGCTTGATGTGTGCTCCTCACAACTCTTTTGTCTCCCTAAGTATAAGGGCATCCAAGGCATGGGCCCTTGCTTCCATGTGCCTAGAGGGATTCGGCTGCACCACACTGACGAGGCTCACATAGACTGAAAAGTACGTCTGTGGTTTCGCTGTTTCTCTCGTGCGGAGAGGATTTGCCTGACATTTTGGAGCTGGACTGTCTGTGGGTGGGACTAGTCTGATATGGATATGGAGATTTTCTCTCTGCATTGGCACATTGGAGTGAAAAACGTGAGTTGTGGCACCATTGAGAGGCTACCATGCCTAGAACAAGACGCTTTATCTTGTTCGTGCTTGATGTGTGCTCCTCACAACTCTTTTGTCTCCAAAAACTGACTATAGCCATGGTTGCTGCAGAGTGTGCATTAAATAATGGATCTTAGAGCAATCCATAAATTCAAAAATTCAAAAGACTTTCCTCACAGGTGCTAAATGCTCTTACTAGATGGCTTCTAGTTAGTGCATATAGTACTTGTGAGGAAAGCCTCTTGAATTTATGGATTACTCTTAGATGTTGCGCTCTTCTTTCTTGTGTAGTTTGTCTAAAACTGATGAGGTGCTACTGCAGGCATCCGTGAAGAAGCAGCACATTGAGGGTATCATTGGTGAACTTTTATTGATTCAGGCAACATTTGAAAATTTGTATGATACATCACACAGTGGACTCTGGTAGGATCGCTTTTTGTATATATATATTTTTTTTTAAATAAAATGGTCAACATAAATATAGATGGTTTGGAAAGCACTTCCAAAATCACATATTTGTTTCAAAATTACATTTCTACATTAACTCTTTGAGTATAAGAGAGATGTCCAATGTATTGCAAAGCAATTAGTTGGATACCCCTCTGGCACTCAAAGGGTTAAACTGTTTCTTGAAACCACAGGGTTCCATGAGAAAATACAAGAGGTTCCAAGGAATAACTGTCAGTAATGGTCAGTAGTAGAAAAGAGTGGGATGTTAGGTTCATGGAATGTGTGATTCTATGATTATCAACTGATGTGCGGAAGTTTGAACCATTTCAAGCAAAGCAATGTTGTTTTCGGTTAGATTTCTCATCTAACAACATCTATAACCTAGATAATCCTGAAGAAACCATTATCACATAATATTTCTAGTTATTATTACCTGTATCAAGTAGGGCTATACTGAGATTTAAATTGAAACAAAAGGGTTCTGCCCCCCAAAATATTCCGTTAATCAATGTTCTAGATCAGGGCTGTTCAAGTTCAGTCCTCAAGGGCCACCAACAGGCCAGGTTATAAGGATTTCCCTGATTAATCACAGGTGAGTCAGTTACAATGAATGATCCACTGATTAACTCACCTGTACTTAACCCCTCAAGGACCGGGAAAATATGAGGTGGATTTCACTTAAGGACCGGAGTAATTCTGACCTTTTTGACTATGTCTTTGTTCAACAGTGTTTTCCCCTCTAAGTCTTTTTTCCCACCCCCATAAATTATATACTGTTTTTTTTAAGCACAAATAGGGCTTTCATTTCATACCCTACTTATATGGATAACCCACCATTCACTTTATTAAAATTAAAAAAAATAAAAAAAAACACCATTTTTGTTTTTTCTCTTGGGATCAATTGGGCACAAAGGGTTAAATTTTTATGGCAACTGCATGAAAGGTATGACCGGTCAGTCATACCTACAAAATGTGCAGTTTAAAGTGGCCACTGTCCCCCCAATTGGGTGAAAATCCCCATGTCCCTTTTTCCCACCCTATTTTGACACTTTTTTATCCCTGACATTTGGCGGTGTGTATAAGTGTATTACATAGCTCCACAACAATCACACTTCCAAAATTGTTTAATTAGATTATTTTTTTTTAAATAAAATATTTTTGTAAAAAAAAAAGTGTGTTGTGTATAAAAAAAAAAAAAAGTATCATTGCAGGTCAGAAATTGACCTGCATTTAGCAAGCCTCTGGCACCAGCAGTGAAGGGGTTAATACCCCCAGCTGCTGTATTTTCGTTTGCCACTAGGTGTCTCCTGTCTACTTCTGTCTCCCTTACTTTTGATAGCAAGGGAGACAGAGGCAGACGAGACACGCACAGATAGCATGCTTTCTCTGCTGCCTCTGTCTGTCACTATGCCGGTACATGTGATCGCTGCTACAGCGATCACATGAACCGGCACAAGCATGAAGGGCTGAGACTGAACGCCCCAGTCTCGGAGCGCTCAGTCTCAGCCTGGCATTAATGATAGCAGAGTGCACAGAGGCACGCTGCTATCATTTAAGCCATGACGGTCCTGGTACGTCATTGGTCCTTAACTCAAATCCAGCCTTGACGTACCAGGACTGTCAAGGGTCCTTAAGGGGTTAATCAGGGAAATCCTTACATCCTGGCCTGTTGGTGGCCGTTGAGGACTGAACTTGCAATAATGATACAGAACTGAATTTATTGTCTTACATAATTTATCATCTGCAAACATTTTGATGTTTTTCAAGGTACTAAATTAACTCCTTTGATACTAAAAAGGTCCACAACATGCTGATTCTCACCTCATCCCTACCACATTCACTTGTGGGCATATTAAGCTCTGCATGTGAAGCCTGCTCTTCACTATATACAGCTCATCAGTCAGAAAGCTTGTACATTGCATGACTGTCTTGTCTATCTCTCTTCCCCAGGTGTCTCTCTATCAATTTTGGCTCCATTTTCCAACTTCCTCTCTTTTTATCTCCTCATTGATGTTTTTGCTACCTGAAACTCAGCTTATCTAGAACTGTATGCATCCTTTTCTACCTGTCCTCCAGCACATTCCCCATCCCTCTTCTGTCACTCAAAGTCCACAACTTCCCATGACATCTACTTGACATGATTACTGCTTTTGGTCATTTTGCACATTCCTTTATCCCTACCTTCAGTCCCTTACAAAGTATTAATGAGGAAGATGTACCAAGAAGAACTGGAGTAATTGGAGCCATAGGGGAGAAGTAAATATTACCATTGATTTAACCCTTTGAGTGCAATGCGTTGCATACCCCTCTGGCACTCAAAGGATTAAGTTGAGCTTTTAAAATCTTGAATGCTCAAGAGGTCTCATACATATTGCAAAGCAATGCAATGGAGACCATTCTTGGGCTTAAAGTCCAATTTAAGTAAATTGTAATATTTATTTGCCCCCTATGGTACAGTTGGTTTTTCCAGAATGACTCTAGTCATCAGCTGCAACGTCCTACCCAAAGGCATTGCTGACACTGGGACCCCCGTTGCTGGACTGAAGGGTAGGCACAGTGGGCCTGACAGGGAGCGTCAGGCAGGAAATCCGGTGCAGAAAGGACTGGCTGCGGGGCATTGTGAGACCCGCAGCCATCTTGGAAGAAGTGTGCAGCGGGGTAAGGAGTTCCCTGCTTGCCCGCTCTACTTCTGTGTGTGCTTACCTCTCTGTGGGTAAGTCAGGTCACACAGGAGTGGGTGGTGGCGTTAGGGGCCGGTGACTTTGGTGGCTCTTTGGTGGCCATGGTGATTGGTTGTTTGCTGTCACAGCATGGCGAGATGCTTGCTGGTAAAGCACGGGCTTGGTGGTGATGGTGATGGTTCATGACTCCTGGGCATGGTCCTAGGGATCAAGGGATGTAAGGCTGTTGGTCTACAACTTGCCACTGTTGTATAGCAAGGTGGATGGTGGTATGGCTCACGGTCAAGTAGTAGTAAAAATGGAGAGTTTTTTGGAATGGGTTAGTCAGGCAACGTGAATGTAGTAGCAAGCACTAGGCTATATTGGGAATGGTTATTAATTGTACGAGAATTTGTTAATATAATTGTTAATAAAGTTTAAGGTTTGTTATAAGTTTTATAATAAAATGCTGTGGCCTTTTCAATCCATGCAAAAAGTGTTTGTCTGTGTTATTGGAGTAAAGGAAATGGGGGGGAACATGTGGTTGGGGACTGCATGACTTGACGTTGCGTATGTCAGGTCTTCTTCAGCCAATTTGCCACCCAAAGTCTCATTTACTTTGGGAAGCGAAGTAATGCTTCAGATACCTCTCTGGCACTCAAAGGGTTAAGCAGTTCTACAGCAAACCAGTTGCACTGTATAAGATAAGTAAACATTCCCTCTGATTGAAATGTGGTACTTAACCCTATGAATGCTAGAGAGGTCTTCAACACGTTGCAAAGCAATGCACTAAAGATCATTCTAGCATTCAAGGGTTAATAGCTAAATTTAAATTGGATAATTTTGATTTATTTCTAGGGTGTACTTGTTTTACCCCTGATCTGCTTCAGTCCTTGTTAGTACATGAGTCTAATTGTTCATCTCCCCTGTTTTTTTGTACAATGCTATGGACTGCGTTGGCTTTCAATAAATAAAGAATGATGATAATTTCTTGCTTCCCTGTCACCAGGAAGCAGGACTTCAGGAGAAGCCTCGGGGCCACCTGTTGCCCACCACTGGATTACAGATGTATGTTTAATCAAATCAACAATTCACAAATGTGCTGCAATTCTTGTAAATTACATATTGTTCCATGCAAATATATACAGCAAATTGAGATATAAAGCCATATTCATCGTGGGATGAATATTTGTGCATTGCCTGAACACTGCTGATCCCATCGCTTTGCATGCAAATTTTTTTTAATTTTGAATAATCAAGATTTATTGACAGTCATAAAGCACGATGTGCGTCATAGAAAGGTGGAGCGCATATTATGGCATAAGCAGGGACATTTTAGGAAAAAAGGGTTTTTTTTAGACACTTCCAGGTGGTCATTTCAAAATTGAGCTCCTTTAATTAAAGGGTCAGTAATGTAGAGGTTCAAAAAAGAAACTATTTGCCACCAATCCTATCTCTCAAACCTCTATGGTTAGAGAGATATAGGCACTGAAAGTTCCCCCCTTCTCCTGACATCAGTGCTCTAGCTGACAGCAGGAGATCCTGGTCTGGGGACCAGTCGGAGGCTCTGCAGCAGAGCCGAAATTGTGTTATTTCAAAAGATTAATTCATTTGAAAGGTCTACAAAATGTGCCTGGTTTGCAAGCACACTTTGTAGACCATTCTAATGAAGTAATTCTTTTGAAATAACCCGATTTCGGCTCTGCTGAAGAGCCTCCTTGAGTCGTATGACTTGAATCTGCTGCTGTCAGCTTTACAGCTTACATCAGTAGAAGTGGAAGGAGGGGGGAACTTTCAGTGCCTATATCTCTCAAACCATAGCGGTTTGAGAGATAGGATTGGTGGCAAATAGTTTCTTTTTTGAACCTCTACCTAACTCTAAATATTTTTTAGGGGACATTACTGTTCCTTTGAGTGAAGTCTTGGCTGTATATGCACTAAGGTACGATAAGGGCTTAGGATGGCAACGTACTGGATCTGTAGCGAAGGTACATTGCCAGTATGCACTAAGATATCTTCGCCATCATATCCCCATCAATCCACCATCAATCTGCCATTGTCACCTAAACCTGCCATGCCTTCAACTGTCTCATGTACATGGAAATGCAGGTTAACGAGGCATTGTTTTATTCATGGGGTGTGCTCCATATGTTAATGTGGCTGTTCGTCACTGTTGGGGTTCACAGTCCCAACCTCTCCTACCTGAGGTTGGTGATATTGGGACTACTCTGTACCTCTCTATGGAGCCAGTAGATAGTTGCTGTCTCTGCTAAAGTGCTTTCAGTGCTATAGAGATGTGCATTGAAAATACACTAGGAAGGTGATAGGCGGATGTTGTAGATAAAAAATGAGGAATGAGGAGGAGAAGAAGAGAACTCACCGGGCAGAACATCTCAATCGCCACTTCCCTGACCCCAAAACATTGCCTTAATTACCCCAAGTACTTTTCTAGAGTCCCCTCCCCAAAGCCATTGTTGCACCTTAGACCTCCACAGTTTCCCGGGACAGTCCCCGGATTCAGATCACTGTCCCTGCAATCGTCCCCGGATCTCAGTGCCTGGCACTGACATTCAGCTTCTCTTCATTGAGCCTACTGAGACTCAGTGAAGTGAAGTACCATGCTCAATGATGTCATCATGGGCCACAGGCCGCATGATGATGAACCATGGGGGGCACCAATAAATTTGTTCAGTGGGTCCGCAGAGAGAGCCAGACTGCAGAGCACAGTGCAGGGCTGTGGAGGAGGACAATGTGACTTTGGACTGTGTGGGCAATATGGAGGTGGGCAGTGTTGAGGTGGACAATGTGGACAGTGTGGAAATGGGCAGTGTGTGTGGAGGAGGACAGGGTAGGCAGTGTGGAGTTGGACAATGTGGAGGTGGACAGTATGGGTAGTGTGTAAAGATGTGCAGTGTAGACAGTGTGTAGATGATATGGGCATTGAGTGGGCAGTGTGGAGGTGGACAGTGTGGGCAATGTGGTGGTGGACAGTGTGGAGGAGGGGCAGTGTTGAGGTGGGCAGTGTGGAGGTGGGCAGTGTGGAGGTGGGCAATGTGGAGTTGGACAGTGTTGGCAATGTGGGGTTGGACAGTGTTGGCAATGTGGAGATGGACAGTGTTGGCAATGTGGGGTTGGACAGTGTTGGCAATGTGCGGTTGGACAGTGTTGACAAGTGTAGCATGGAGGGGGACAATGTGTTGAGGTGGACAACGTGGGCAGTGTGTGGAGGTGGACAGGGTGTGGAGGAGGACAGGATGGACAGTGTGTGGAGGACAGGGTGGACAGTTTGTGAAGAAGGATGAGGTGAACAGTTTGTGGAGGAATATGGGGTGGCAGTGTGGACATTGTTTGTGGAGGTGGACAGTGTGGCAATGTGGAGGTGGACAGTGGGTGAAGCAATGCAATGCATACCCCCTCTGGCACTCAAAGGGTTAATAATGAGATGAATAACTTGTCCATACACAGTTATAGCAAATGCTACTTCTCCTTTTTCTCCAGCCTCAGCATTCATATCACACAGTGGTAAAAATCTCTAAAAAGTGAATAGCAGGGGAGGGGAGGGCTGGCCTGGGAGGGGGGGCAATTACCTCATTTAATTTCCATCTTGTTGACATAAGTGGAGCTACACTAGTGATACCACAGAGCTTACAATTGAAATGGAGCTACAAAAATTAAATCACAGAGCTACAATCCAAATGAAGCTACACTAGTAGCATACAGGGCCAGTCCTTACATGGGTCCCGATGGGTCCATGGACCCAGGCGGCATTCTAACAGGGTGGCAATTTGCCGCCCCAAGGCATGCTATTTCATGCGCAGCGTCTCCCCACTGCCCGCACTGATGACAGCTGAGACCCCGTGTAGAGCATGCCGGGCCAGTGTAAGTTTAAAACTAGCGCCCAGACTGACGAAGAAAATCTCAGCACGTACCACGCAGTGCCTCCACATGTGACACGGTCCCGGCTGTCATCAGTGCAGAGCAGTGGGGAGACTGAGTAAAAAGCAAGAGGAAGAGCCAGAAGGAGAAGAGAGAGAGTGAAGGAGAAGAGAAACATGCAACGGGGGGAGAGGAAGAGCCAGACAAGTGGAGAAGAGAGAGTCAGGGAGAAGAGAGACAGCGAAAGAGAAGAGAAACAGGCAAGGGGTGGAGAAAGAGGCAAAAGGGGTTAAAAAAGAGGCACAAGGGGTGAAAAGAGTGGGAAAAAGGCACAAGGGGTGAAAACAGGGGAAAAAAGGCACAAGGGGTGAAAAGAGGGGGGAAAAGAGGCACAAGGGGTGAAAAAAGAGACACAAGGGGTGAAAAGAGTGGAAAAAAGAGACACAAGGGGTGAAAAGAGTGGGAAAAAGGCACAAGGGGTGAAAACAGGGGAAAAAAGGCACAAGGGGTGAAAAGAGGGGGAAAAAGAGACACAAGGGGTGAAAAGAGTGGAAAAAAGAGACACAAGGGGTGAAAACAGGGGAAAAAAGGCACAAGGGGTGAAAAGAGGGGGAAAAAGAAGCACAAGGGTTGAAAAAAGAGACACAAGGGGTAAAAAGAGGGGGAAAAAGAGGCACAAGGGTTGAAAAAAGAGACAGAAGGCGTGAAAAGAGTGGAAAAAAGAGACACAAGGGGTGAAAAGAGGGGGAAAAAGAGGCACAAGGGGTGAAAAAAGAGACACAAGGGATAAAAAGAGGGGAAAAAAGAGGCACAAGGGATGAAAAAAGGCACAAGGGGTGAAAAGAGGGGAAAAAAGAGGTACAAGGGGTGTGAAAAGGTAAGGGGGAGAAAGAGGTACAAGGGGTGTAAAAAGGTAAGGGTGAAGAAAGAGGTACAAGGGGTGTAAAAAGGTGAGGGTGGAGAAAGAGGTACAAGGGGTGTAAAAAAAAAACATTACAGTTGTATGTGGTTTTAGGGGCAGGAGAGGGGTTAATATAATTAAGGATGTGGCGTGTTTTGGTGGGTGTGGTTTTGGTGTGCGGAGGGGGGAAGCATTTCATCCTTGAACCCAGGCAGCACAATGTCTTAGGTTGGTTGGTAGCATAGCACATTTCCCTTGTAAGTTCTATGGTATCACTAGTGTAGCTTTACTTAAATTGTAAGCTCTGTAGTATCAGTAGTTTAGCCCATTTCAACTGTGAGCTACGCCACTTTTAAAACTGACAAAGTGGGGTGGGCTGCAACAGTGGGCTCAAACAATAGTAGAAATGGGACACTTGATTGTATTTGCACTCCGGGCCACAAGTTGTTAGCCCTCCCCTGGTGAATAGTGTTATCATGAAAATAGATATTTGCACTCTTTGCATGCAGTGAGATGCCTTCTCTTATTTAGATGCCTAATGTGCACTATTTAGGCATAGCTCCCACTCAGCTCCAGAATTACTCCAATTTAAAGGGATAGTAATGTCAGAAAAAAGTATTAACCATATAGTAGATACAACTAAAAGAGGGTACTTGCAATGAATTGTATCTCTCAAACCGTTATGGTTTGAGAGATATAGGAAAATAAATTTCTCTGGTCCCTCCCCTTTCTGCTTGACGAGCTGTAAAGCTGTCAGAAGCAGATTCTGGTCGCTTGACCAGATGTGGCTCTTCAGCAGCATCGATATAACGATATCTAAAGACAAATACTTCATTTGGAACAGTCTACAAAGTGTGCCTGACTTGCAAGCACACTTTGTAGACCGTTACAATGAAGTATTTATTTCTAAATAGCGTGATTTCAGCTCTGCTGAAGAGCCTCTGTCTGGTCAAATGACTGGAATCTGCATCTGTCAGCTAGATGGCAGACTTGAGTAAAACATCCAGGAAAAGGTAACTTTAGCAAGTTACATCTCTCAAACCATAAAGGTTTGAGAGATAAGACTTACATTGATGTTAATCTTTTTTTAATGTCTACAATATTAAACTTAAAATTAACCATTACTATCCCTTTAAAGTGAAACTACCAACTCCACTTAAGTCGCCCTGCAATACTTATGCAGGTGGTGACTAGCTTACTAATCATTATTTTACCTTTAAAAAGTTCCCAGAAATAAAGTTATGCATAAATTTCCGAGACTGATGGCCAGGTTACTGCAGCCTGTGCACCTGCTTCTCCAGTCTCTTCCGGAGCCGTTTGGGCTAGTGCAATGCCTATGAAGGGTGACAGGGACTGACAGCACAGGCGCATATTCAAGATGTCCAAGGTGATGCCTGGCTACTGGTCTCGGAAGCTTAAGTATAACTTTATTCAGGGGCACTTTTTAAAGGTAAAATAATGATTAGAAAGCTAGTTGCCACCTGCATAAGTATTGCAGGGCGACTTTAGTGGAGGTGGTAGTTCCACTTTAAATTCATAGTTTCTCTCATTTAACTCCATAGGATGTGCCTGATCCATAATCCTTTATACTCTGTATTCCTCTTCATACATCGATTGTGCTCCAGTTTCGTTTTTCCCCCACCGTTGTTCACATTTAACGCTTTGAGTGCCAGAGACGTAGCCAACCCCTTGCAATGCAATGTATACCTCTGTGGCACTCAAAGGGTTAATAGCGCAAACGATCCCATTCAGATGTACAGCATTCACCCATTTAGGAAAATAGGGCGGGATGCATGAAACATGCACAATTGCTATTTTTTTTTTTACATTTTCAAAAGCTTTATTGAAAGATCGTAAAATATTACAAAATAAGTCATAAACAAGGATTTCAGTAGTATACAATGATAGAGAGAAGTCAAACTTCCAATAACGAGCAATAGTAACTGTATATAATAGGAGAAATCATGTACACAATACTACTGTATATATCAATCGCTGTAGCATTGTATATAATAGGAGGCCTCTAGAGTATTGGGAGTAAATATTATACATGACTGAGGCATATAACTGTTCTTAGTAAGGCACTGAAAGGCGTCTAATCAGGGCAGATTGATCTAAGCTTTGTAAAATAGTCAAACAAGACTGTAGGGAAACAAGTAACAAACTAAGTCAAACTCAAAAATGGGGCCGATAGAGCAGTATAGTCGAGAGACAGAAAAGGAGGAGCTTAAAAGAGGGGAGGGAGAGCAGAGGAATAGGAGCTAATGAGGATAAGGAGGACTAGAAGGAGGAGGGTCTAGACTAAGGAAAGGTGGAGGCTGGAGAAATAGAGGGTAGTGAAGGGTAAGAGTAAGAAAGAGGGTAAAAAGGAGGGGGTATGGCATGGAGAGGTTAGTAATGGGAAAGGGGCAGAGATGGGAAGGTAAAGGGTATGGGGTCCTTGAGGAGTTCTGTTTGAAAGTAAGAGGGAGTCGAGTGGCGTAAGTGATCCAGTGCTGCCATCTGGAGTCAAAAAGGTCAAGAGTGTTAGTGGCAAGGGCAGGAAGACGTTGCACGTTATACAAATATGTAACTTTTTATGTCCAGAGTGGGATGGAAGGTGAAGAGTTAGATTTCCATAAGGCGGGTATGAGACATTTAGCTGCGTTTAGAATCTGTAGAAGGAGGAATTTGGAGATTGGGTTATGATGGATGCCAGAAGGGAGATTAGTAGCAAAGGAGAGGGTTAGTCTGAAAAAAGGACACGAAGGATGGCACTAAGGTGGGCAGTTATATAATTCCAGAACTGGGTAATTATTGGGCATCTACACCATACATGTAACATAGAACCATTGCCATTATGGGAAAGACACATCCATCATGTGTTTGGGACAGTGAGGTAAAAGGAGTGTAAAAGTGACGTAGTGGGGTACCATCTAGTCATGAGTTTAAAGTTGCCTTCTTTAGTGGAGGTATCCATAGCTGAGCTTATTAAGGTTCTGTTGATGGTAAGCCAAAGTGAGTGTGGAAAGAAAATCTGAAGTTCCACTTACCACTGTTGTAGATTAGAGGGTTTAGAGTGAGGGTCATGACTGAGGAGGAATCTATACCGTTTGGTCAGTGTACTGTGTAAGATAGTTTGGGAGCGGAAGAGAGTTTCAAATGGTGAGAAGTCATAGGTATGATAACCATCTGCTAGTAAGTTACAACGAAAAAACATATTGCCAATAATGGATCACAAAAACAGACCGGTTACCACGGAGATCATCAAAGGATCGGATCTTCTCATTGAGTATAAAGCAATGAAGTTGATCCAGACCATTCTGTGCCCAAGAGGAGAAGACCTTATCTGGTTGACCTGGAGGGAAGGCTGGGTTCTGTAGAATAGGGGTTTGTGGAGAAAAGTAAGGGATCAGAGAAAGAGTGCTGTTGAGAGAACACCAGAAAGAGATCAAATGCCCTAAGATTATATGGTCTTTGCTGGCTTAGGAGAATGACAGAGGGCCAAACCAACAGCTATGTTGTAAGGATATAGCATGTGCGTTAGGAGAAAGACAACAGACCCAGTCCTTTGGGAGTAAGTGGAAACAATCCGTCAGTCTGGATAAGGTAGCAGCTCGCTAGTAGGCCGTGAAGTCAGGGATTCCCAAACCTCAACAGTTAGGGTATAAACGTAATTTAAATAGGGGAAGTCTGGGTTTCTGAAATATCCAGATAAAAGCATTGATCAACCGCTGGAGTCTATGCAAATAACCAGACGGAATTTGAACTGGTTTGGCATTGAAAAGGTATAGGGTGTGGGGGAGTATGATCATCTTGGTTAGACTGATACAGCCTGTCCATGAGACAAATAAATGTTTCCATTTAGAAAAGTCAGAGTCGATGCGATGAAATAAAAGGTCAAAATGTATCTGGTTTAAGGAGTTGAGATTTTTCGGGATGTAAAACCCCAAGGTATTTTAAATGAGAATTCACCCATTTAAATGGAAAGGATTTCTTTAAGCCTATTAATATAATCGGTGGGACATTAACCACTCAATATTTCCAACTTAGTGACGTTGACTTTGAAGTGCAAAAGATAGCCAAAATGTGAGAGAAAGGGGGTTAGAGATGACAGGGAACCTCATGGATTTGAGAGAAAATGTAATATATTATCTGCATAACTAATCAACTTGATTTGTGAGTCACTGATTGTCATCCCTGAAATTTGGTTGGATAAACGGATGGCATTCAGTAGGGCTTCT
The DNA here is from genome assembly GCA_037306005.1 of Rhinophrynus dorsalis. Lineage (NCBI taxonomy): Eukaryota > Metazoa > Chordata > Amphibia > Anura > Rhinophrynidae > Rhinophrynus > Rhinophrynus dorsalis. The sequence continues at coordinate 42,748,116 of CM074722.1, forward strand.
AAAGCTAGAACAAATAAGATTGCAGACAGAGGACAACTGTCACGGTTTATTATGACTCTCAGACACAAGTTTTAGGTAAAAAAAAAAATCAATTTTATTGAAATAATAAATGATAACTTAGGATGGCAATAACATACATATATATATATACAGAATCTAGCACAGACAGAAGGCAGACTCTACCGGTCCTGTCAATATACCGGACAGGACAGTCTTTAGGCTCTACCGGCCTTGCCAATACCGGGTAAGGCAACCTGCAGATGGAATAGCATAACGGTTTTACCGGCCTTACCAAATTACCGGGCAAGGCAGCCTCAATAGATACACAATGTAGGCTCTACCGGCCCTGCCAATACCGGGTAAGGCAACCTCAGATGGAATGTGGTAAAAGGTTCTACCGGCCTTACCAATACCGGGCAGGGCAGCCCAGAGCTAATAGCAGCAGTCAGATGGAACTGGCAAATTAGCAGAATCGTTAAGCAGCAAGGCTTTGGAGCAAACCAGCGTCCGCACGCTGGGACCAACACAGATTAGTATAGCTGATAGGCTTTGGAGCAAACCAGTGACCGCACACTGGCGTAACAAGCAAGTTTGTATAGCCGCAAGGCTTAGGAGCAAACCAGCGTCCGCACGCTGGGACCAACACAGATTTGTATAGCTGAAAGGCTTTGGAGCAAACCAGTGACCGCACACTGGTGTAACAAGTGAGTTTGTATAGCCGCAAGGCTTTGGAGCAAACCAGCGTCCGCACGCTGGGACCAACACAGAATTGTATAGCTGATAGGCTTTGGAGCAAACCAGTGACCGCACACTGGTGTAACAAGCGAGTAGTATAGCCGCAAGGCTTGGGAGCAAACCAGCGTCCGCACGCTGGGACCAACACAGATTTGTATAGCTGATAGGCTTTGGAGCAAACCAGTGACCGCACACTGGTGTAACAAGCGAGTTTGTATAGCCGCAAGGCTTAGGAGCAAACCAGCGTCCGCACGCTGGGACCAACACAGATTTGTATAGCTGAAAGGCTTTGGAGCAAACCAGTGACCGCACACTGGTGTAACAAGTGAGTTTGTATAGCCGCAAGGCTTAGGAGCAAACCAGCGTCCGCACGCTGGGGCCAACACAGATTTGTATAGCTGATAGGCTTTGGAGCAAACCAGTGACCGCACACTGGTGTAACAAGCGAGTAGTATAGCCGCAAGGCTTGGGAGCAAACCAGCGTCCGCACGCTGGGACCAACACAGATTTGTATAGCTGATAGGCTTTGGAGCAATGTCACCAACGCGACCAGGCACAAGGTCGCCAGGATACTGAAGACAGGTGATGAGATGACAGGAACCAGCAACGATCAGTCAGGTCAGAAAACAGCAGAGAAGTTCAGCAGGAACTGCAACACCAGAGACTAGGCCGGAACCAGGACTGGAAGTACTTCAGCATGCAGGAAACACTGGAACAGTAGAGATCAGGAACTCAGGAACACATGAGATCAGGAACTCAGGAACACTGGAACAGAGGCCCAGCTATCACTAGCATAGTGATAGCAAGAAGGTCAGAAACAACACGAAAGGGCACTCAAAGGGTGCCCAATCCAGGTTTAAATAGTCAATAAGAGGCGGGCTATCTGCAGACAGCCAATAGAAGCCCCCTACTGGTGACAGACAAGTAACTGCAGCAAATCACGGGCACCGTGATAGTACCCCCCTTTCAAAGACCCCCTCTCCTAGAATAGGGTTTAGGTTTCTGCGGGTAATTGGCATGAAAGGCCCTAGTTAACCTAGGTGCATGAAGGTCCGTACTATCCACCCATGACCGATCCTCAGGACCATACCCTTTCCAATGTACCAGGTACTGTACCCTTCCTCTAAGCCTACGGGAATCAATAATGCTCTGAACCTCGTACTCCTCCTGGCCCTCGACCTCAACAGGTCCTGGCACCACAGGTGTGGTAGTATAGCGATTGCAAACCAGAGGCTTAAGAAGGGACACATGGAACACATTATGGATACGCATGGATGCAGGTAGGTCTAGTGCATAGGAGACAGGGTTAATTTTGCGAATAACTCTGTATGGACCAATAAACCGAGGAGCCAACTTATTAGACGGAACCTGCAGCTTGAGATTTCTGGAGGAAAGCCATACTCTATCCCCAACCTGAAAGGAAACCGCTGGAAGCCTTCTGCGATTAGCATGGCGCTGATGACGCTGAAATGACTGACCAAGTGCCCTCTGAACTTGTGCCCATGTGGAACGGAGTTGCTCGATATGCTCATCCAGAGCTGGAATCTGTTGCGTCTGAAATGAGTCTGGAAGCAAACAGGGCTGGAACCCATAATTAATCAGAAACGGAGAGCTCCCAGATGAAGAATTGACCGCACAGTTCCTGGCGAACTCTGCCCAAGGCAACAAGTCGGACCAATTATCATGATGGTCAGTAACGAAACAACGGAGAAATTGTTCCAAGCCCTGATTAGCTCGTTCAGCGGCTCCATTGGTCTGGGGATGGTAGGCAGAGGAGAAGGACAGCTGTATGCCCATCTGTTGGCAAAATGCCCTCCAAAATCTAGACACAAACTGGCTCCCCCTGTCAGACACCAGTACCCTAGGCACTCCATGCAACCGGAATACTTCTCTGGCGAACACCATTGCCAATTCCTTCGCTGAAGGAAGACCACGGAGGGGCACGAAATGAGCCATTTTAGAAAACCTGTCCACCACCATGAATATAAAGGAGTACCCCTTCGACATAGGCAACTCTCCCATAAAATCAATGGAAACATGAGACCAGGGGCGTTCGCCATTAGGCACCGGTTGAAGCAAGCCCACAGGGAGATGTCTCGGGGTCTTAGCGCGGGCGCAAGTGGCACAGGCATTCGTAAATTCGGCACAATCGTTTCTCATGGAAGGCCACCAAAAAAGCTGAGAAAGGGACCATAACAATTGGTCTCTACCAATATGTCCCGCAGCCTTAGAGGAATGGTAGGTTTCGAGCAGCCTAGTACGAAATGATTCAGCGACAAAACATTTGCCCACTGGGGTTTCATGGGGAGCGGACCCCTGAGAGGCCAGGATCTCCTCCCCTAGAGGAGAAGTGATACTCGTGCGTATAGTAGCCAGTATTCTATCAGGTTGGATGATAGGAGCTGGTGCTTCCACTCTGTCACTGTCGGCCTCAAATTGTCTTGACAGTGCATCAGCCCTGATATTTTTTGACCCTGGCAAATATGATACAATGAAATTAAATCGAGACAGGAACAGTGCCCACCTGGCCTGACGAGAGGACAATCTCTTGGCCTCCGAGAGATAGGTCAGATTCTTATGATCTGTTAGGATTAAGACAGGATTCTTAGTACCTTCAAGCAAATGACGCCATTCCTTAAGAGCAAGGATAATGGCCAATAATTCTCTGTCACCTATCTCATAGTGGCTTTGAGTGACAGTCAACTTTTTAGAGAAAAACCCACAAGGTCTGAGAGTTCCACCTTTCTCGTGTCGCTGCGAAAGTACTGCCCCGACCCCAATATCTGAGGCATCAACCTCTAACGTAAATGGAAGTAAAGGATTGGGGTGGGATAACACAGGAGCCGCAGCAAATGCCAGCTTCAAATTCTCAAAGGCTTTCTCAGCAGATACCGGCCAACAAGAAGGATTAGCACCCTTGTGCGTAAGATCGGACAGAGGTTTGACAATGGAAGAAAAGTTCTTAATAAACCTCCTATAATAATTAGCGAAACCCAGGAAACGCTGTATGGCTTTAAGACCCTTGGGTTTTGGCCATTGTAGGACAGCTGACAACTTTTCTTTGTCCATGGCAATGCCATCATTGCCAATTATGAACCCCAAGAATGGCACACTGGTTCTATGAAACTCACATTTTTCCATTTTACAAAATAATTTGTTCTCACGGAGTCGTAGCAATACTGCGGATACATCTTTGATGTGCTGTGCCATGTTTTGGGAGTAAATCAGTATATCGTCGAGGTACACCACAACACATGTCTGTAACATATCTCTCAGAACATCATTTATCAGTTCCTGGAAAACTGCGGGTGCATTACACAGCCCAAAAGGCATTACTAGATACTCGTAGTGCCCAGCTCGAGTATTAAAGGCAGTTTTCCACTCATCACCTGCTCGAATGCGAACCAGATTGTAAGCGGCCCGTAGGTCCAACTTGGTAAATATCGAAGCGCCCTTAAGCCTGTCAAAAAGCTCGGTGATGAGTGGTATTGGGTATGCGTTTTTAGCCATTAGTTTATTCAAGCCCCGGTAGTCAATGCATGGTCTTAATTCGCCATTTTTCTTTTTTACAAAAAAGAACCCAGCCCCCGCTGGAGAGGTAGATTTACGTATGATCCCTCTAGCAAGGGCATCAGAAATGTAATCCTCCATAGCCTTATTTTCATCACAAGATAATGGATAAGTGCGTCCTTTCGGAGGTACTGCACCAGGCTGCAATTCAATGCAACAATCATAAGGTCTATGCTGGGGTAGCATACTAGCCTCTCCTTTGCTAAAAACATCGCCAAACTGTTGGTACACATCCGGCATAGCAGAGGAGGTGCACATGACCTTAATAGGCTGGATGACGCACTTGTCCATACAAAACTGGGACCAAGCAGCAATTTCACACTTTTTCCAATCGAATTGTGGGTTATGTAACTGTAACCACGGAAATCCCAATATCACCGCATGGTGCGGGGAATTAATCAGTTGAAACTGCTGCTCTTCTCTGTGAAGTGCCCCAATAGTCATAGACAATGGCATAGTTTCAAATATAACCTGAGGCGGTTCTAAGGGTCTACCATCAATCGCTTCAATAGTCAAGGGGTTTTCTCTTTCAATGCGTGGAACTCCGTGCAATTCAGCAAAGGTATTATCCATAAAATACCCTGCTGCACCGGAGTCAACCAAGGCCAAAACCTCCACAGAGCGTTGTGCCCAAGACAATACCACCTGTATGGTGGGTTTCATTATGCCCGACACTGGGGACGATTGTACACCACCTAGGGCCTGTCCCCCAAGATACCCTAGGTGTGTGCGTTTCCCGGACGTACCGGACAGGAATTTAGCAAGTGCCCTTTTTTACCGCAGTATAAACATAACCCTTGTTTTTTCCGATATAGTCTCTCTGCCTTGGATAGTCTAGTGAAGCCTATTTCCATAGGTTCACTTGTTTCCCGTACTGGTTCACTAGACTTCAATGCCAAGGGAGGGATGGGTGGGCAAAACATGCTACTAGGCTCATTATTTTTTGACCGTAACTTACGATCTCTGGCAATTGATCTCTCACGTATTCTGGAGTCAATTATCATAACATACTCAATGTAATCATCTAGATCAATAGGTAGATCTTTAGCAGCGATTTCGTCTTTAATGTGGTCATTCAGGCCTTGAGAGAAGGCTGCCAATAATGCCTCGTTATTCCAACCTACCTCTGCTGCCAATGTGCGGAATTCGATGGCATAGTCGCCCACTGTACGCCTGCCCTGTTGTATCTCCATAAGGCGTTTGGCAGCAGAGGTGGTTCTACCAGGAGGCTCAAACACTCTTCGAAAGGAACGCACAAATTCACTAAAGTTCTTAGTACAAGGTTTAGCATTCTCCCACAAGGGGTTAGCCCAGGCCAATGCTCTGCCAGTGAGCAGTGATATCGTGAACCCCACTTTACTACGATCATTGGGAAATGCGTGTGCCGTCAATTCCATAAAGATTTCGAGTTGATTGATGAACCCTCTGCAGAGACTAGGGTCACCATCATATCTTAGCGGCAAGGGTGCAGAAGCCGTTAACCCTTTAGCAGTACCCCCTAGGGGTCTGGTATCACTTTCCGGTGTCTGACTTGGCGAGACCACCGGGCTAGAGCTAGATTGGTCAGCAGGTACCGTGCGTTCAAGGATCGTTTGAATTGCAACTGCCAACTGATCCAAACGTTGCTCGAGCACATCCATCCTCCAATGGATATTCTGTGCGTTACCTTGACCCTTGCTGTCTGAGGTCATGGCCCTTTCGTACTGTCACGGTTTATTATGACTCTCAGACACAAGTTTTAGGTAAAAAAAAAAATCAATTTTATTGAAATAATAAATGATAACTTAGGATGGCAATAACATACATATATATATATACAGAATCTAGCACAGACAGAAGGCAGACTCTACCGGTCCTGTCAATATACCGGACAGGACAGTCTTTAGGCTCTACCGGCCTTGCCAATACCGGGTAAGGCAACCTGCAGATGGAATAGCATAACGGTTTTACCGGCCTTACCAAATTACCGGGCAAGGCAGCCTCAATAGATACACAATGTAGGCTCTACCGGCCCTGCCAATACCGGGTAAGGCAACCTCAGATGGAATGTGGTAAAAGGTTCTACCGGCCTTACCAATACCGGGCAGGGCAGCCCAGAGCTAATAGCAGCAGTCAGATGGAACTGGCAAATTAGCAGAATCGTTAAGCAGCAAGGCTTTGGAGCAAACCAGCGTCCGCACGCTGGGACCAACACAGATTAGTATAGCTGATAGGCTTTGGAGCAAACCAGTGACCGCACACTGGCGTAACAAGCAAGTTTGTATAGCCGCAAGGCTTAGGAGCAAACCAGCGTCCGCACGCTGGGACCAACACAGATTTGTATAGCTGAAAGGCTTTGGAGCAAACCAGTGACCGCACACTGGTGTAACAAGTGAGTTTGTATAGCCGCAAGGCTTTGGAGCAAACCAGCGTCCGCACGCTGGGACCAACACAGAATTGTATAGCTGATAGGCTTTGGAGCAAACCAGTGACCGCACACTGGTGTAACAAGCGAGTAGTATAGCCGCAAGGCTTGGGAGCAAACCAGCGTCCGCACGCTGGGACCAACACAGATTTGTATAGCTGATAGGCTTTGGAGCAAACCAGTGACCGCACACTGGTGTAACAAGCGAGTTTGTATAGCCGCAAGGCTTAGGAGCAAACCAGCGTCCGCACGCTGGGACCAACACAGATTTGTATAGCTGAAAGGCTTTGGAGCAAACCAGTGACCGCACACTGGTGTAACAAGTGAGTTTGTATAGCCGCAAGGCTTAGGAGCAAACCAGCGTCCGCACGCTGGGGCCAACACAGATTTGTATAGCTGATAGGCTTTGGAGCAAACCAGTGACCGCACACTGGTGTAACAAGCGAGTAGTATAGCCGCAAGGCTTGGGAGCAAACCAGCGTCCGCACGCTGGGACCAACACAGATTTGTATAGCTGATAGGCTTTGGAGCAATGTCACCAACGCGACCAGGCACAAGGTCGCCAGGATACTGAAGACAGGTGATGAGATGACAGGAACCAGCAACGATCAGTCAGGTCAGAAAACAGCAGAGAAGTTCAGCAGGAACTGCAACACCAGAGACTAGGCCGGAACCAGGACTGGAAGTACTTCAGCATGCAGGAAACACTGGAACAGTAGAGATCAGGAACTCAGGAACACATGAGATCAGGAACTCAGGAACACTGGAACAGAGGCCCAGCTATCACTAGCATAGTGATAGCAAGAAGGTCAGAAACAACACGAAAGGGCACTCAAAGGGTGCCCAATCCAGGTTTAAATAGTCAATAAGAGGCGGGCTATCTGCAGACAGCCAATAGAAGCCCCCTACTGGTGACAGACAAGTAACTGCAGCAAATCACGGGCACCGTGATAACAACCTTGCCTCATACCATTGCACATAGTAAAAGCTTCGGAGAGGTACCCATTAGCTCTAACTTTGTCTGGTGGGGAAGTATAGAGGGATTGAATGGATGCGAAACAACGAGGGCCAAGTTCTAAGTGGGAAAGAACAGAAAAGCGATAAGGCCATCCAATACGGTCGAATGCCTTTTCAACATCTACAGAGATCAAGAGAGTAGGTGTTTTCTATTGAATAGCAGTGCATAGGAGAGCTATGGCTTTCGTAGTGTTGTCCCAGGACTCATGTCCCAGCACAAAGCCTGCCTGAACAGGATGGATAAGCTTGGGGAGGTAAAGCTTCGAACAATATGCAGGGTCTTTGTCAGGTTTTGCTATAACCATGATATAGGCCTCAAGTGCATGAGGGGGGAATGATGTACCAGATGCAATATGGTTGAATGAGTTTACCAGGTATGGAATGAGTTTAGAATAAAATTTTTGGTAATAGGAAATGGTAAACCCATCTCGGCATTGACATTTGCCCGTGGGGGTACGTTTCAGGGTGGTGGATACTTCATCTGAGGTAACAGAGGGTCCTAATTCTGAAATAGCCTGAGGAGAGAGACGGGGGGAGTTAGAAGATTTAAAAAAAAAACTATTGATGTCAGACAGCCAAATGGCCTGGAGTCTCCGTTCCGAGGATAGGGGGATATTATATACATTTTTATAGAAGTCTCGGAAGACTCGTTCCATCGAGGGAAGTGATTGTTGTTGATTCCCGGACTCATCTTTAATTTTAGAGACATACAGCAAATTTTGTTTTATGAGAACTAAGTGGGCAAAGGCTTTCTCACAATTGTCACCTTAAATGTAAGCACGGTATTTAGTCCAATGGTAGGATTTGAGCTGGCGGCTACGAAGTGTTGAAAAAAGTTCATTGCACGCGGCTGTGAGTTCCACAAGGAACATGAGTATGTGTAGTTCAGCTCTGTAGAGTTTTTGCTTAAATGTGCCAAGCTTAAAGGGATAGTAATAATTCGTTTTAAGTTTATTTTATTTTGTAGGCATTAAAAACACATGAAGAATGATATAAGTCTTATCTCTCAAACCTTTATAGTTTAAGAGATATTCACAAACAAAGTATCCCCCCCCGTTCAACCAGATCAGAAGGGAGGTGCCCAGGTAGACTGCAGAGAGGGACAATCTTCAATTAATATAAGGGAAAAAGCTGAAAAACTTGTCAAGGGGGGCAGGGCTTTCATTGTTCTCATAGGAAGAAGATTGTCCCCTTCTGTTATCTGTCTGGTCATACAACCAGATTCACATCTGAGAAGAGATGGCTTACACTAGGTAAAAGGGGCGGGGAGGGGAAACTTTGCTTGTGAATATCTCATAAACCATAAAGGTTTGAGAGATAAGACTTGTATCATTCTTCATGTATTTTTAATGCCTACAAATTAAAATAAAGTTAAAACGAAGTATTACTATCACTTTAATCAGTTTCCCATGCATGTAGCGCTTATGTGCTTCCCATAAGGTGGGGGAGGAGATATCCGGAGTGTCGTTGTGTTCAAGGAATTCTTTCAGTCTCGTTTGTAGGTGGGAGATGTCTGAGTCTTTAGAGAATAAGCTATCGTTAAGCCGCCACATAGGTTTCCCAGGCTCATGGGTAGGGAAAGAGAGCATTAGACAAACTTGATCCGAAACTGTCATAGGTTCTATGGTGACTTGAGAGACATACTGTAAAAAGGATTGACCTAAAAAGAAGTAATCTAGACGGGGTTACATATTGTGCTGTTTAGAGAAGAAAGTAAAGTCTTTGGTAGAGGCTTTGAACAATCTCCAGGAGTCAAGTAAATGTGATTTCGAGAGCCGTGAACCTAGATGTCTCAGAGAGACATTTGCGTACCCCTCTGGCACTCAAAGGGTTAATATTATAGGAAAACCCCTCTAACATATCTTTTATAGAAAACAGTTTACTGCTCCTTTAAGGAGTCCTATTGAACCCTTTCAGTGCCAGAGATGTATGCTAATATGTTTTTACATTTATTTAGTGCAGCTGGTTTGCCCAGGAATTTCTCCATTTGTACTCTGTATATGTGGCCTTTAATGAAGTAACCACTTACATTCGAAGGATGCATTGGAGACACAAATGCAGTGCGTTGGACATGCAATATACAAAAGAAGAAAAAGACAGCGCACAGGAACCTTCTAAGTGTAGTTGTTCAATTAATGAACATGGGTGTAAATTATATATATATATATATATATATATATATATATATATATTTATTAATTTAAAAAGACAGGATCACCTAAAGGTGATGACACTCAAAAATATAGATGCATACATGGAAAATAAAATAATAAAATATATAAATATAAAACTAATAGAAGCATAAAAATCCACAATTATACACCATAGGTATAAAGCAATAAAGGGTGTACATATATAAGGATAGGAGGCTGCGAGATACTAGAGACAGGACCTATATAGGGAGTATGTGGAGGATGAGTGAACGCTATGGGATCTAATATATGTTGCCCATATCGAGGCCAAATATAGCTGGTGAATCATGATGCAATAGAAATAAGGTCCAGGTGGATATAATGATAATAATGCTAGCTGCTCACCAGAATTAATCTTGCTTAAGGGCCCGTAACTGTCACGACCAGAGGTGAGGACAGGAAGGAACCGGAGTACCTGGGAGCAGGATACGGACGCTCCTCCAACAAGAGGCCACTGAGCAAGATGCTAGGGGGCGACGCTAGGGAACGGAGCTAGGGAGCGTAGGTTGCCTAGGCCAGGGTTGTGCTGCGGCTGAGCCACCTATAGGTGCTGGCCGCGAAGCCAGATGTTGTGGCCCCAGCAGAGGAGCCGCTGGGTAACCCCAGATAACCCTAACCTAGACAAACTATACTCAGAGGTCCCCAGGGAGGAATATAATCTCCAAAAGAAAAATGTACTCACTCAGGTCTCCTAGGAAGAGGAATCCCGCGAGGCAGGTACAGCTGTTGGATACACCTAGGCAGGCGGGATGAAAAGGGCAAGGTCCTGGAAGATTCTCAGGCGGCTGGAACCAGAAGAGGCAAGGTCAAATACTGATCCTGGAAAGAACACAAAGGAGAAAGACGAGGGTCAGACTGAGGCTAAGTCACAGGCAGGTCCAGGTCATACACAGAGGCACAGTAGAGGATCAGGCTGAGAGTTGGTCAAGGCAGGTCCAGGTCATACACAGAGGCACAGCAGGATCAGGCAGAGGCTTGGTCAAGGCAGGTCCAGGTCATACCCAGAGGCACAGCAGGATCAGGCAAAGGCTTGGTCAAGGCAGGTCCAGGTCATACCCAGAGGCACAGCAGGATCAGGCAAAGGCTTGGTCAAGGCAGGTCCAGGTTATAAACAGAGGCAAGAACACAAGTACTGGAAGCTCAGATAGACGCTATACAAACGCGTCTAAGCAGAGCTGGAGGCAGAAGATAAGGATCCCCAACCGGAAGGAGCCTGGAGAGGCGGACCTTCTACCAAATCCTCTCTATGGTCCGCCGACATGCTCATGCGCGCCTCCTCCTGAAGCGGCGCAGATCAAAGGAGTAGCGCGGGACTGGGAAGGCAACCCGGAGCTGAAGAAACGCCCAGGGTAAGACACTGGGTGAGCGGGACATCACAGTAACAAAGTATACTTGGCGGCAGCTTCCTTCTGGTCACTCTGTTCTCTCGTTCATTACCCTGGTTCTCTGTACTCTAGTAATGCAGACGGTGGTGGATGTTGAGCATGTACCTTTTCCTCTTGTTGCAGCCTTCAATTAATCCAAAAGATGTGGATATGTCATATAATCTTTACTCTGAGCAACACGTTTCAGGGAAGCTGGTCCCCTTTTTCATTTCCTATGTCCAACTACCCCTACTTTCTTACTCTCTCTCTATTTTAAGTCATACATCTTCTACACAAGTATTCCTGGTATTTCTGTATACTAGTAGATGCTCAATATTTATACATTTTCTAATACATATATCACTGTTTGTATGTAGACGTGTCATCTATTTGATTTCACTTATACCAGCCCCCTGTGAGCGCTGCTTGTTCTTATATATAATGTGTTGGACACAGCTGCACAGTGTAAAGGTAAATGCCGGGCTGGCATTTAAAGATTTAAAAATGCCCGTTCAATAAAATATACATTAACCCTTTGAATGCCAGAGGAGTACACAACACATTGCAAAGCTATGCGTTGCGTACCCCTCTGGCAGTCAAAGGGTTAAAGGGTTAGTAATGTTTCAAAATAAAAGCAGCTCAGAATATTCTTTATAGTATTTGGGCCATGTAAAGCATTATTATCATTCTCTGCAATATGTAGTTCCAGAGTAATTGAATTATAAAGTGTCCCCCTCCCGCCCCTTTTACCTATGTAAAGCTGCACAGCAAGACCGTCCAGATAGATCACAGCAAGGGACAATCTTCTATTAGCATAAGGAAAACCTGCTCTTGTACTTCAAGGGTGGCAGGGTTTTCCTTATGATCTCAGAAGATTGTCCCTCACTGCGAGCTGTCTGGTCAAGTGACCAGATTCCACATCTGAGGGGAGGTGGCTTACACTAGGTAAAATGGGTGTGAGGGGGATACTTGATAATTCAATTACTCTGGAACTACACATTGTGGAAAATGATAATACCTCTCTAGACAGCCCAAAAAATATAAAGAATAATTGGAGTTGCATTTATTTTGAAACATTACTATCACTTTATTATAGCAACAATGCTTGTGGAAGTAGGACCAGTATGTCCATTGCACTATGTGCCTACCTGGGAACTCTCCCGATCTGCCCTGGAGACTCCTGTTTTCAGAATGAGTTACAGGGTCTCCGGGAACAGAGGCTAATACTCTGGCTTTGTGAGTTCAGTGATAGCCCCGCCTACTTTCCCACCTGTTCTGAACACTCCCATCCTGTTCCTCCCACTTCTCCACCCATTTAATTGTAAATCCCACCTGTCAGCCCTCCATCTCTGTGTCCCCTTGATTAAGCCCCACCCACATTATGATGCAAATAACGTGATTTAGACACTCCCATCCCCAGCCCTGTGTGCATTTCTCCGGGGGGCCATGGATGAGAAGGTTCTCAGGTATGGTTATGGGCTGTATTCAGTAAGCTAAAGAGGTCCAGTTCTGGTGCGAACCAACTGCACCATTGGGGTCAAATATAAATTCCCACTGATGCATTTATTTAGGATATGTTTTACCAGGAAGAATACATTGAGATTCTCTCATTTTCAGGTAAGAATTCCCCGGATAGGACCGCAGGTTACAGGAAGGGGAAGCATGTTATGGGTAAGGTTGATTCAGGCAGGAAGTGTGTGTGTGATAGGGAGGAGCATAGGGTAAAGGGTTAATAAAAAGGGTTGGTGACAGGAAGAGGACTGCTGTTTGGGTGAAGAGAAGACAAAGGGAGGGTGGAGGACCTAGAGAAGCTTGGGGGAGATGAGAGGTATCTTGCCATCTGTCTGCACTCCCTTACTACATCTCGCCTAGTTTCCTACTGCAGGGATACTTTTTTCTCTGGTGGAAGGTGCTCCAGGGCTTCCCATCTCCCACATGGTCCTTCTGCACTTGGGTTGTCCCTCTCACACTGACATGTGTTGTGGTGGTGGTGTTGCTGCTCTCCTCCTCCGATGATGCTGAGGTTATCTTCTCCGCTGCCTTGGTGTGCTGGTGGCTGGCCCGGCTCATCTCAACCCCGCTTTTGGGGGTTACTCATCCTTGGTTTACTTGTGCTAGGCCTCACTTTTGTGTTTCCTTTCCTCCTCTTCTCTCTTTTCTGCCCTGGTGTCGATGAGGCCTGGTGTTTTACTTGTCTGCTGTAGTGTCTTTCCATCCGCGTGTTTCTCCTTCTTTGTTTCTCTGTTGGACTTGCCCCGGGTTCCCACTCTCTTGCGTGCTCCCCCCCCCCTCCGTTTGTTTGGTGTAGTTTCTTTTCTCCTGTTGCTCACTTGTAGTTTGGGGTTCTCTCATCTGCACATGCTTGCCTGTTGCCATGTCTCTCTTCGTTCCTTCTGTTTGTGGGTTGGTATTGTTGCTTATTCTCATTTTGTGTTTTTCCTTCGGCTCCTTCGTGGGCTCTGTTTCACGTCTGCTTTTCTTCTTGTCATGGTGTGTCTATTGTTGTCTTTGATCTTTGTCTCCTGTGCCTTATCACCGGCTATGTACTTTATCGCCTTCTGTCTTTGTCATCTGTTTTTGGGCTTTCCTTTTCATTGTTGTCTCTTTCTTCCCTTCTTTGGTGTTCTCCCTCCCGTTCTACTACCATTTGTTTCTCCCCTTTTTTAATTCTTCTTGAGGTCTGGCTGTGTTGTTTGTGCATTGCTGCATTTGGAGTGGTTGGTTTGTCCTTTCCCCCGACCTCATGATACATTGCACAGACATATGTGTATATGCATATATGTGTCTGTGTGTGCATATATGTATGTGTAGGTATATATGTGTCTATATGTATGCATGTATATATATATATATAGATAGATAGATAGATAGATAGATAGATAGATAGATAGATAGATAGATAGATGTATGTGTGTCTATGGGTGTCTTTTTTTTTTTTTAAATGTATATGGGTGTAGCTGTGTGTCTATGTATCTATATATGTGTGTTATGTGTATGTGCATGCAAAAAAAAAATGGAAGGGGTAGCTGGCAGCTCCAGGCGCCTAGTGCTGTTGGGGATTCTTTGGTGGCTTTGGTGGGGCATCCATACCTCCCAAATGTACCTCTTTCGGAGTTATTTAGGGACCATGCCTCTCAAGTGTCCCAAATTCCTCTGTTCTTCTTTCCCACCCTGGTGTCACTCTTTTTTGGGAGATCGGAATGTGTGGTGTTTATGGGTATATCACACTGCCACTGCACTAAACCTCATAGTCATGCTTGTTGGTTGCAGTGTCTGTGTTTCTACCTTTGGCTGTGTAACTGGATACATTGGTTTTGCTCTCAATTATGTGTTCAGTTGCGTACAGAGGGTCAGTGGGTCATAAAGTGATCAAACTTTTATCGGTTATTCCACGTCTCAAATGCCACCTAAGATTCAGGTGTCCATGTGTGGCCATTTGACATGTAACATAGTAACATACTTGATGAGGCTGAAAAAAGATGTGTCCATCAAGTTCAGCCCATGCCAAAAACACCCCTGTTGATCCAGTGGAAGGCAAAAAACACCCTTTGGAGCAATTTCTAATTTAGCCCCAAGTGGGTAAAAAAATTTCTTCCTGACTCCAAATGGCAGTCAGATATTTCCCTGGCTCAATATCCTATCTTCTTTGAAGCCAGCTGTCATAATTTTCAATATTGTTCTGTGCTAGAGTTGCTTTTTTGAAAGCAGTTGCATTATTTGCAAGTACAACATGCCGAGGCAAAGAATTCCATAGCTTAACTGCCCTTACTGTAAAGAACCCCTGCCTTTGTTTTAGTTCAAAAGCTCCTTTTCCTCTAGTCTTAAGGGATGACCTCTTGTTCTTAGCTCAGCTCTTTGTGTAAATAATTTATTGGCTAGTAATTTGTATTGACCTTGAATGTATTTGTAAATGGTAATCATATCACCCCTTAGATGTCGCTTCTCTAATGTAAACAAACCCAGTTTGGCTAGTCTCTCTTTATAACTCAGATCCTCCAATCCCCCAATTTTGTTGCATGTCTCTGCACCTTCTCCAGTTCAACAATGTCTTTTTTAAGAACTGGTGTCCAAAATTGTACTCCATATTCTAGATGAGGCCTAACCAAGGATTTATACAGAGGTAGGATAATATTAGCATCCCTTGCTTCTACACCTCTTTTTATGCAGGCTAGTACCCTATTTGCTCTTGCAGCAGCTGAGTGACTCTGCACACTGCTGTGAAGTCTATTGTCTATTAGTTCTCCTAAATCTTTCTCTAATGAGGATTCCCCAAGTTGTTTCCCATTTAGAGTATATGTAGAAAGTTTGTTTTACAGCCCAAATACATAGCCTTACATTTATCTACATTAAATGTCATCTGCCACTTTTCTGTCCATTCACTCAGTTTATCTAGATCCTTCTGCAGAGAAAAAACATCCAGCTCTGTACTTATTTCCTTACACTGCTTAGTGTCATCAGCAAATATTGAGATGCTACTTTCATTTCCCACTTCTAGATCATTAATAAACAAATTAAAAAGCATTGGGCCCAGTACTGAACCCTGCGGAACCCCACTTATAACTTTAGACCAATTTGAAAAGGTTCCATTTACAACAACTCTCTGCGATCTATAATTTAACCAGTTCTCAATCCATGTACATATAACACCGCCAAACCGATGCATTTTAATTTATGCAATAACCTGTTGTGAGGCACTGTATCAAAGGCTTTTGAAAAATCTAAGTATTCTACATCTACAGCAGTTGCCCTGTCCAAATTACTAATTACTCTTTCATAAAATGCAAGTAAATTAGTCTGACATGATCTATTCTTCATGAAACCATGCTGATTTCTACTAATAATATTGTTTGTCTTCACATAGTTCTGAATAGTGTCAGTTAGTAACCCTTCTAGTATCTTACTCCCTATGGAAGTCAAGCGCACAGGTCTATAATTTCCTGGTTTGGATCTTGCTCCCTTTTTTAACAATGGAACTACATCAGCTTTCCTCCAATCACATGCCTGATGAAAGTGAATCAATAAATATTAAGTTGGACATGTTGGATGGTATGGACCTCTGCTATACATCCAGGGGTTGCTGCTGGCTGTCAGTCACTGGCTACTGCGTGTTGCCAGGGATTGATATAGAATACAGGAGTGTAACATATCTTTCCATGTACCTCCCCTCCCAAAAATTTTGTTGGGAAACAGTTGCCTCTCTTTGCTATCTCCATCAGATATCTCCATGCAAATGGTGCTGTGGAACCTGACACCGCATGCGAGGTGCATGGCGGCCCTGTCCCCCGGCTGGCTGGTGCAAGTGTCCTTCAGTTCCCGGGGCCTATGTTTTTCCTCTGTCAAGTATCTGATTTCTGCAATGTGTATGGTGGGGTTCTTTGGTTCCAAGGGGGCCTTGTAGTGGTGACGTATTATGGGATAGTCTGCCTTTGGTTGTGTATCTGGCTTTAGGTGTATGGGATTGCATGAGGATCCGGGAATTTGTATTTTGTGGGGTTCACGGTTGGTACGGTGCCTGCTTTGAGATGTGTGGGATGCGGCTGGTGTGAAGGTTTTGCTTATCCTTTGCTTGCTCAGGTGCTGGTGCATGGACTGTTATTTGGAGGTTGTTTGTGTGTGTGTGTGAGATAGGGAGGAGCATAGTGTAAAGGGTTGATAAAAAGGGTTGGTGACAGGAAGTGTACTGATGTCTGGGGGGAAGAGGAGATAAAGGGAGGACTCAACCCTTCCTCTCTCCCTCTTGTAGCGTGGATGTTTTGGTTGTGTGTCATGACAGGGTGATAGCCCTTGCATGGTTTTCAGAGATCGATAACTGATGTGGTAAAGTTAGGGGATTTTATCCTCGTGCAGAAGCCTTTAGGGAGTTTGCCCTGGATTTAAGTTACGGAAGGTGACGTTACCCATTGAAGTTAAAGTGGATGGCCAATGGGGTAATTCCTTTGGAGTCAGTTGTAAGTGCTGACAAAGGCTGGGGTCAGCTGTAGTGCCGAAGAATGTGGTGATTCTAGCATTTTGGCCAAGTTCAAGGAAGACAAATTGGCAAGGACTGTCAGATAATGACTGATTATTGATTAATGATTATTTCTTATTGTGGTTGAATAAGAATAATAATGTAATGTGATTGAAAGAAATTAAATAAGCTATGGTCTGTTCTCCCCTAATAGATGTGTCTGTGATTATTGATAGATCATCCACTCTCCATATGACATATTCTGGAGAGTGTACAGCAAAGAGTTGTGTATTTAAACGAACAGAGAAACATTATATCAACACACATAATAAAAATGTATATACAGTTACAGTTGTGTGAAAAAGAAAGTACACCCTCTTTGAATTCTATGGTTTTACATATCAGGACATACTAACAATCATCTGTTCCTTAGCAGGAGGTAATACAACCGCAGATGAACAACAACACATTATATATTACACCGTGTCATAATTTATTTAACAAAAATAAAGCCAAAATGGAGAAGCCATATGTGAAAAATTAAGTACACCTTATGATTCAGTAGCTTGTAGAACCACCTTTAGCAGCAATAACTTGAAGTAATCGATTTCTATATGACTTTATCAGTCTCTCACATCATTGTGGAGGAATTTTGACCCACTCTTCTTTGTAACATTGCTTCAGTTCATTGAGGTTTGCTGGCATTGTTTATGCACAGCTCTCTTAAGGTCCCGTCACAGCATTTCAATTGGGTTGAGGTCTGGACTTTGGGCCATTGCAACACCTTGATTATTTTCTTTTTCAGCCATTCTGTTGTAGATTTTCTGCTGTGCTTGAGATCATTGCCCTGTTGCATGACCCAATTTTGGCCAAGCTTTAGCTCTTGGACAGATGTTCTCACATTTGACTAAAGAGTACTTTGGTATACAGAGGGGTTCATGGTTGACTCAATGACTGCAAGGTTCCCAGGTTCTGTGGCTGCAAAACAAGCCCAAATCATCACCCCTCCACCACTGTGACTGACAGTTGGCATGAGGTGTTTGTGCTGATATGCTGTGTTTGGTTTTCGCCAAATGTCGCACTGTGCATTATGGCCAAACATCTCCACTTTGGTCTCATCTGTCCAAAGGACATTGTTCCAGAAGTCTTGTGGTTTGTTCAGATGCAGCTTTGCAAACTTAAGCCGTGTGGCCATGTTCTTTCTAGAGAGAAGAAGCTTTCTCCTGGCAACCCTTCCAAACAAACCATACTTGATCAGTTTTTTCTAATTGTACTGTCATGAACTTTAACATTTAAGATGCTAACTGAAGCCTATAGAGTATGAGATGTAACTCTTGTTTTTTTTTCAATTTTTCTGAGCATTGCACGGTCTGACCTTGGGGTGAATTTGCTGGGACGTCCACTCCTGGGAAGATTGGCAACTGTCTGGAATGTTTTCCACTTTTGAATAATCGTTCTCACTGTAGAATGATGGACTTGAAATTGTTTGGAAATTGCCTTATAACCCTTCCCAGACTGATGCAACGATTGCTTTTCTAAGATCATTGCTGATGTCTTTCCTCATTGGCATTGTGGTAACACACACCTGAATGCTCCAGACCAGCAGACTGCTAAAACTTTGACTTTCATAGAGGTGGTTACACTTACATCAGTTAATCAAGAGCATTTTATTAGCAGCACCTGTCTGCTACTTAGCATCTTAATTCCTATTGAATCATAAGGTGTACTTTTTCACACATGTCTTCTCCATTATGGCTTTATTTTTGTTAAATAAATCATGACACGGTGTAATATGTCATGTGTTGTTGTTTATCTGAGGTTGTATTTACCTAATTTCTAGACCTGCTAAGGAAAAGATGATTGTTATTATGTCCTGATATGTAAATCCATAGAAATCAAAGAGGGTGTACTTTCTTTTTCACACGACTTTCTAGATATATAAAGAAACAGTTGTTTTTAGGGATTTTAAACTAGGAGAAGATCTGATTTTTTTTCTCGTAAGTTATTCCAGACTTTCGGAGCTCTGAAGGAGAAGGCAGATCGACCAGCTTCTTTCTTGTAGTGTGGTGGGGCTTTTAACCTCTTGATTGCCGGAGATGTCTCCAAAGCATTGCTCTGTAGCATTCATTCGGTTGCCGGAATGTTTATTCTTGCTGGTACAAGGAAACTCAGCTGTCCCTGTGAGCCACGTTCCCTGGGGATTCCTGGAAATGCATTAATGAGCCTATTAGTAAAAGATGATAGCTGAAGGAACTAGGGACAGGGAGATTGTGTGTAATATATAGTGACAGTGATATTATTATGAACACAATACTGGATATTGTAAATATCATCATGTGATCCACATACTACCACTTCCATGTCATCTAGGTTAACCCTTTCCATCTGCACATTGGAATAAGCTTGCACTGGAATGATATTAAGGTTAAATCATTTATACATTTGACGGTTTGTAATATTTATAAAATGAGGTATTTTCATTGGAATGTGCCAACTTTATCTATTCTTGTGTATATGAGTGTGTATTTGTGCGTGTGTGTGTGTATGTGTACTTGTGTGTTTGTGTGTGTGTGTGTATATATGTGAGTGTGTATATCTATGTGTAAATGAGTGTGTATGTGTGCTAATGCATTGTGTGCATGTGTTAATGTGTGCATGTGTTCATGTGTGTGTGTGTGTTTATACACATGTGTACGTATGAGTAAGTTAATGTGTATATGTGTGTTAATGTTTGTATGTGTGTGTACGCTCATTTGTATGTGTGCTTGTGCATGTCTGTGTGTGTGTATATGTGTGTGTGCTTATGTTAATGTGTGTGCATGTGTAAGTGTTTATTTGTGTGTGTGTTAATGTGTGTGTATGTATGTGTATGTGTTTGTTAATGTGTGTATGTGTGAGTGTGTATGTATGTGTATCAGTGTGAATGTGTGAGTGTGTATGTAGGTGTATGTGTGTGAATGTGTGTATGTGTGAGTGTGTATGTACGTGTATGTATTTGAATATGTGTATGTGTGTGTGTGAATGTGTGTATGTGTGAGTGTGTATGTATGTGTAAGTGTGTGAATGTGTGTATGTGTGAGTGTGTATGTATGTGTATGCGTGTGAATGTGTGTATGGGTGAGCGTGTATTTTTGTGTGTATGTATGTGTATGCGTGTGAATGTGTGAGTGTGTATGTATGTGTATGCGTGTGAATGTGTGTGTGTATGTATGTGTGTATGCGTGTGAATGTGGGTATGTGTGAGTGTGTATGTATGTGTATGCGTGTGAGTGAGTGTGTATGTATGTGTAAGCGTATGAATGTGTGTATCCTTTATTTAGCATTATACATTTGCACAGAACTTTAGTTAGGATGTCTACAATCTCAAATGGAAAAAAAGCATATAGAAGAACTAAGGACCACATTTAGAAAGATATAGAGGAACATTCTGTGCAAACCAACTGCATTATATGGGACATATGAACATTCCCTAAATCCCTATTGACTTAAATGGCCATTTTAGCCTCTTGATCTCTATAGAAGGCTCCTAGCATTGCAAAGGACATCTATAGTGTCCAAGGGGTTAAATTCCTCATTTAAATCAATAGGAATTGCCAATAGTCCCCTCTGGTACATCTAGTTTAGGAAACTAAAGAGTTGCAATTTTGGAACAAACCAACTGCACCATAGGGGAGACATTTACATTTCCATTGATTAAATGACTGAGGGATCAATGCATTGGAGAAAGCTCTAGTAATTGCATATCAGTTCTCCATTTACATCAACTGGAATTAGGGAACATTTTATTTGATGCATTTGGTTTGCTCCAGAATTGCCATTCTTAAGCTTAATAAATATGACTTTAAACTCAGAGATGGGCAGCCTGAGGCCCTCTAGCTGCTGTGGACTGCAATTCCCATCATCCCTGCCCAGCCAACCTTAGGCCCTCCAGCTGTTGTGGGGACACAGGACAGGAGCGCTCAACAGAAGCCACCAAATCATAACAGGGGAAGGTGAAAGCGGGAGAGAAAACCAGCCCCGAAAGTCTGCACTTAGAAGCGCTATCTTGCTGTCTCCTTTTCTTTCTTGTTTCTTGTATATGTAGCTGGAAGGGAGTAGTTTGGTGTGGGTCATGTGACCGGGTGACCAAGGAGATAGCAGCGGACGATTAAGAGTGCAGGAGGTCCAAAGGAGAGCCGTTGGCAACTGTCTAGTTGCTGTTTTCATGACTTTTTTTTTGTTTTATTGTCCTTGTTTTAGCGCACATTTAAAATCCTATAGGTAGCGCACCTTTCATTGTAGGACAATACTGGGGAATAGGGGTTACTCCCTTTAACTCCAGTATAGTTTGAATTGTGTTTGTTGTAGATCATCAAAAATAAAACTCCTTCTTTATTTGAAATTTAAACAAAGAAAAAAAGCGCAAAAGGAAAGAATCTAAAAGCAGTGTTTATTTAAACATAGACAAGCGCACATATATTAACCCTTTGAGTGCCAGAGGGGTATGCAGCGTATTGCTCTTCAATGCGTTGCGTACCCCTCTGGCACTCAAAGGGTTAAGCACTGACAGGATATCCAGTATCATCAAGCCTCTCTCCCTCCCGGTTCACTATCCCTCACAACCGTGCAGCCTCTGTGTCTGGTTTTCAAGTGTAGCTTCTTCTTTTTTCGAATATAGTAATGTGTATGAATGTGGAACGCTACAAGCCTAACTCATAAGATTTGAAAATACTGAGTATCACTCACCACAGGGCTCAAAATTTCCACTCGCCACTAGCCAATGGCAAGTGAAAATTTAGCCCTGGCGAGTAGAAATTCAGCCCTGGTGGGTATGTTATGGCTTGCAATGGCGAGTAACTTTTCAGGCCTGGCTAGTAGCAAAGGACTTCAAATTTTAAGCCCTGACTCACCAAATATCTTTCTGTTTGCGGGTCCTGAGCGCTCCACTCAGCTCCAGCCAGGAAACTTCGACAAACAGGACGACACAGGTATGAACCACTTCAATGGACCCACCGATCAACAGGCAGCTTTTCAGTTCAGGTTAAAAATTGTTCTTTATTATAGTCAAAGTTAAAAACATAAGAACAAAGTCTTATTTGTAATTTAGTGTGTACAACACAGCAAAGATACACTCGCTCATTCTAAACATTAACCGCCTAACACGTTTCGTACTGAAAGTACTTAATCATAGGACTATGATTAAGTACTTTCAGTACGAAAAGCGTTAGGCGGTTAATGTATGGAATGAGCGAGTGTATCTTTGCTGTGTTGTTCACACTAAATTACAAATAAGACTTTGTTCTTATGTTTTTAACTTTGACTATAATAAAGAACAATTTTTAACCTGAACTGAAAGGCTGCCTGTTCATCGGTGGGTCCACTGAAACAATTCATACCTGTTTCGTCCTTTTTTCGACTATAGCCCACTTAATAAAGATAACATATATCACATTTGATGTAAGTAGGGATGAGCGAGCACCCCGATGCTCGGGTGCTCTGACCGAGCACCCCCTGATGCTCGAGTGCTCGGCCGAGCACCCGAGCCCCATTCAAATGAATGGGAGCACTCGAGCATTAAACCAGGCACCCCCTGCTCTGATGAGCGGAGGGTGCCTGGTCAATGTCCCCCTTCATCTCCGCTATGCCCCTCTTCCACAATGTCCCCCTTCATCTCCTATGCCATAGCGGAGATGAAGGGGGACATTGTGGAAGAGGGGCATAGCGGAGATGAAGGGGGACATTGTGGAAGAGGGGCATAGAGTCTATGCCCCTCTTCCACAATGTCCCCCTTCATCTCCGCTATGCCCCTCTTCCACAATGTCCCCCTTCATCTCCTCTATGGCATAGGAGATGAAGGGGGACATTGTGGAAGAGGGGCATAGCGGAGATGAAGGGGCACATTGTGGAAGACGGGCATAGCGGAGATGAAGGGGGACATTGTGGAAGAGGGGCATAGAGTCTATGCCCCTCTTCCACAATGTCCCCCTTCATCTCCGCAATGCCCCCTTCATCTCCGCAATGCCCCCGTACCTCCATTCTCTGGTGGTCCAGCGGAGCGTCTTCGGATCTGTGCCTCTTCCGGCACAGATCCTCTTCACCCGAACATGTCGGGCGAGCACATGGCGGTACTCGTACGAGTACCGCCATGTGCCGAGCAGAGCGATGCTCGAGCCGATCCGAGCATCGGCCGAGCACGCTCGCTCAACACTAGATGTAAGGTATTACTAATACATCCGTCCTGTAACTGTAACAATGTATCAAGCCGTTAAGCAACGAGTTTATTCCTCCAAACTGCTTCACAATCTGTCACGGGAGGCGTGACCAAGAGGGACCAAGACTCCAAACTGCTTCATGATCTCCAGACGCCGGTGAAAATTGATATATATATATATACCTTTTTTAAAAAAAATTTTATTTTATTTTTTAGGTGAATAGTTAGGAGGAGATAGATAGATAGATAGATAGATAGATAGATAGATAGATAGATAGATAGATAGATAGATAGATAGATATTTAAGAGTGGTTGATCTGATTCTTCTCTCGTATTTGTATATCTGAACTCTCCTGTGGTGGTCATTTTTAGTTTCTCTCTCAGCGCATATACGTATATTTGTAGTTGTTTTTATTTGAAATTTGAAAGCAATTCAAATCTATGCCATGGATAAGAAGGAGAAAAAAGTGATCTTCCTAACTCATTTAGATTTTTCACAAAACGCGTTAGGTGGATGATTTTTCCTCCTTCTTAACCATGCCATCCATTTGAGTTTCTTTTAAATTTCAAATAAAGACGGAAGTTTAATTTTGTTAATCGACTGGCTTGTTATGATTTTTGTGGGTTCTGTCGAGTGCTCCCAGCCTGTGTCTCCATATTTGTTAAAACTATATATATACATATATATATATATATACATACCTGGGAACTTCTTACTTGGGGCTGCCCTGAGGACAGCTATCTAGTGCCGATGAGGGTAGAGAAATGACGCGATTCGCATAATTAAAAAGGGGCAGGGCTTAATCATGAGGGGGCGGGACTACTAAACAAAAAAAAATATATAAAATACACTGGGAAATGGGTACAATAGGGAGTGGAATGGGAGGAACAGGGTGGGATTGAGCATAAGTGGGCAGGCTTTCCCCACATCCGGAGTCTGACTCTGCCCCGGAGACCTGGTAATTCATTGTCAAACCCGGAGTATCCGGGGCAAAATCGGAGAGTTCCCAGATATGTATATATGTATAGTGACAATGATATTATTATGAACATGAGTGGATAGTTTAGATATAAGCATGTGATCCACACACTACTTACTTAACTTTTTCCATCTGCGCACTGGAATAAGCTTGCACTGAAAAGATAAGGTTAAATCAGTTTTTACATTTGTAATATTTATAAAATGAGGTATTTAATAGGAATGTGGCAACTTTATCTATTCTTGTGTATTTATGTCTGTGTGTATGGTTGTGTATGTATGTGTGTGTGTGTATTTGTTTATTTGTGTGTATATATATTTGTGTGTACGCTGTGATTGTCTGGAGCTGCACCAGACCTGCCAAGCCCATTGGTGCCAGGTGGTTGTGTTGTTTATTAGAGATCCACCGATACCAATTTTTTTAAGACCGAGTACGAGTACCGATACTTTTTTCAAGTACTCACCGATACCAATTACCAATACTTTTTTTTGCGGTAATTTGCCAGTTTTCCAAGCACCTAAAGCGCATATATATATATATATATATATATATATATATATATATAGAGAGAGAGAGAGAGAGAGAGAGAGAGAGAGAGAGAGAGTGGAGATTGTAGCCGTATTAGTCCAGTGATGCAGATGTAAAATAATAAACAAAATAAGTATCTTGTAATACCTTTTTTATTGGACTAACAGAATTTTGGACTGACAAGCTTTCGGGATAAACTCCCTTTCTCAAGTCTAAGAAATGCTTTAGACTTGAGAAAGGGAGGTTCTCCCGAAAGCTTGTCAATCCAAAATTCTGTTAGTCCAATAAAAAAGGTATTACAAGATACTTATTTTGTTTGTTATTTTACACATATATATATATGTGCTTTAGGTACTTGGAAAACTGGCAAATGATCGCAAAAAAAAAGTATCAGTGAGTACTTGAAATATATATACACACACACACATACATACACATACACACACCACCTCTTGACTATCCCCTTTTGCCTCTTTCTCCCCCTCTTGATTCCCACCTTTTACTTCATTCTCCCCCTCTTGAGCTCCCTCCATTTGCCTTGGCTTTTTCTCTCCCTTTTGATCCCCCTTTGTTCCCCTCCTTGACTCTTGATCCCACCCTTTTGCCTCTCTCGCTCTCTCCTGATCCCCCCTCCTTTTTGCCTCTTTTTGGTCTCCCTCCTTTTGTCTTTCCTCCTTTTGCCTCTTTTTTTTTCTTAGTCCCTTTTGCCTCTTTTTCTCCCTCTTGACCCCCCTCTCTGCCTCTTTCACCATGCGCTTGATGCCCCATCTCGCCTCCCTTACCCTCCTCTTCCGGGTGCTCGCTGTTCTCTTGTGAGCCCCGGCAGAAGTCAGCGTCGGAGCGTTGCCATGGTAACCCGCGGCAACGCTCCGACGCTACAGGAGGGAGAGAGGCGACCGGGGAGCATTGTGAGCAGCTCCCCAGTCTCCCTCTCTGCAGCAACGACCCTGACACAGGGTATCAAGTACTCACGGAAATGCCAGTATCGGCACCGATACCGATACTGATACCAGTATCGGTATCGGTGCAACCCTATTGTTTATGCATCTCGCATGCTTGTATGTATTCCATCCTGAATACTTTCATTGTATACTTACCTCCAGGTTTTGTGGACTGTAATTCCCATCATCCCTGGCCACCCAGCTCGAGGCCCTCCAGCTGTCATTGGCTGCAATTCCCATCATCCCCGGCCCACCATCCTGATCCCTTCCAGCTGTTGTAGACTGCAATTCCCGTCACTGTTGACTGGCCGGAGAGGATGATTTGAGTTGTAGTCCTCAGCAGCTGGATGGCCACTAGTTTTGGAAGGGGATGGTGGGAACTGTAGTTCAAAACAGCAGGAGGACTACATGTTGCCCAACCTTTCTTCAAGTGCTTGGAGGTAACAAGGTAGATTTACTAATATGATTCTGTGCAAAAATAGGTGGTGGGCCCAATTTTTTTTTTTTGTACCTTTTGGTCTTATCATCTATATATTAAGCTATCTATTTTTTGTACCGCATGGTCCTATAACCTATATATTAAGCTATCTATTCAAGTGGAGGACATTGTGGAAGTGTATTTAGGTATATTCTGTTCCTCTGAGCCTTGTTTCTTTCCATATATCACCAAGGTACAGAGAAACTTCCAAAAATTCCTCCATGTCCCTACATGTACTATAGGGATGATGTTCTGTTCACAGCCTTCTTGCATCAAAGGGAAGTAATGTGTCTCAAAAACAGCAGCTCCTATTAATCTTCATAGTATTTGGGCCATAGAGAGTGTTATTTCATTACTGTGAGAGTTTTAGTTCAAGAGTAATTGAATGATAAAATTTCCCCCTCCCGTCACTTTTACCTAGTGTAAGCCACCACTCCTCAGATGTGGAATCCAGTCCATAGACCAGACAGCTCACAGCAAGGGACAATCTTCTTCCTATGAGAACAATTAAAGCCCTGCCCCCCCTTGACAGGTTTTTCAGCTTTTTCCCTTATCTTAATTGAAGATTGTCCCTCTCTGAGATCTACCTGGACACTCCCTGCTGCTCTAATCTGAGCAGTGTTATATCAGTAAAAGGGATGGGAGGGGGATACTTTATCATTCAATTACTCTGAACTACAACTCTGACAGTATTGAAATAACACTCTCCATGGCCCAAATTCTGTGATGATTAATTAGAGCTGCTTTTAGTATGAAAGATTACTTTCCCTTTAAGTCTTAACTATTGCAGAGAATGTGCACTGGTATACACTAAAGTGATCATAAGAGCAGACACATGATTTCCTATGCTAACATCTGAGCACAGAAAATGAGCTGCAATAGCAGAATTGTGGTGCATCTACAGAGTCTGACCCTATAGTGATAGGAAGGAAACAGGTGTTACTGAGCAATGTAGGGACCAGCTATCCAGACCATAGAATTGTGGAGTCTGTATGCATACCTCCCAACATTTCAAATGGCCAAAGAGGGACACTTTCTGTTTTGCTGGGGTCATGACTGATGGGTGGGGCATTCCTGAGAATGTTTTACTGAATATATTATTTAGAGCAAGACTAAAGTATTTCATTTATACAAACTAATTTATAAACACATATATTGAAGTACATACAAACATTAATGTGAGTATTATTGCTGTGGAGCAGTATGACACTTATATACACACCACATAGTCTGATCTTATGAAAAGAGGGACATCAGGGTGGGAAAGAGGGACAGAGGGATTTGGGTCTCAAAGAGGTACTATCCTGAACACCTGGGAGGTGTGTGTATGAGGTGTATGGGAAAGAGGGTGACATTTACACAGAACATGGGCCTGAAATTTACTCAAGCCACTTTGTAGATTGGAAAGAAAATTTCCTGAAAACAACATGCTTTGAGAGACTGTATTTGATTCCAGCTTACATTACAGCAGTTCAGTATCAGTTCAGCTCCTGATAAAGCTACCAATGAACATCAGTCATTTGAAGGAATTACATAGAAGCTGATAGGGATTTGCAATGTCTCTTTGATTCCCAACTGGATAATTGGTGTTTCAACAACTTTAGGAGGATTTAACCAATCAGGAATCAATAGAATGCTTAACAGTTTACTGTAAAGTACCATATCACTTACATTGTTACCTTTGGCTATTAGAGACATGATCTCCATCCTGTATTTTGCTGAATCCCTTAAAGGAGCAGTAAACCTTTTTTTTTATGAAAAAATATATATTGTAGGGATTTTCCTATTGAGTAAAATAAGGGTACGCCCACTGCTGAGAGATTTATATTTCCAGAGTTATTACAGTTTAAACCCATGTTTTTTTACATTAGCAGTGCCCTCTAGTGGTCAAATTCTAATTCGTTTTTCTGTTAGATTCTAATGGAGAGGAAAGTCAGAAAAGTCAGAGACATACAGTTCTCCATAGAATGTGATAGAAACTGCCTGTCACTTCCTGTCAGAACAATCAGGAAGTAAATACAGTAAATTCACTTCCTGTCAGAACTATCAGGAAGTAAGCACAGTAAATTCACTTCCTGATTATTTGAACTGATATAAATTTTGAATAAAACATCTGACAGCGGTGGGAGTGACCTTGTTTTATTCAGCAGGAAAAGCTCTATAAAATAATGTGTTTTCATAAACAAAATTTACTGCTCCTTTAAACCCTTGAGTGAGAATGGGATATTCAACCCAATGTGTTGCACATCCCTTTGGCACTCATAGAGTTAATGCATCTGAACATTGCTATCATATCCCTTCTCTCTGTCCTCTCCTCAAGCTAACATATTAATGTCCTTTATCTTTCCTTTGTGGGTTTTATTAAGCCGATCAGCCACGCACCATTTGGCAGACCTTCTATACAGAGCATTTAATCTATATTAATAAAACAGGAAAGTGATTTCCCCTCTTGTACTCCTACTTCTATCATGGACTCAGAGGAGCAAGAAGGAGTCTCTGCCTAATGTTGGCTCCCTCTGTGCTATTCACTGAAGATGATGTACTAAGAAGAACATGAGTAATTCACAGCAAATCAGCTGCACCACGAGTGATACATACAAATAAAAATTGATTTAATGGTGGCTCTTAACCCCTTAAATGTTACTGTTGCAGGGCCGGACTGGGAATAAAAACCAGCCCTGGAAAAAATTGCTGACCAGCCCCATAGCATTGCGTCATTATATTAGTCCCATAGCATAATGGCATTTTTTTCTTGTTTATAAAAGGGGAAAACACGCATTTTAAAAGACATCTGAATGCCACCAGAACAATAGAGATTTATTTATATATATATTTATTTATATTTATTTATTTATTTATTTATATATATATATATATATATATATATATATATATATATGGTTGACAGTGGCACACACTGAAATTTAAAATAAATCATATAACACTTTATAGTATGGCAGTGCACGTCCCATAAAGGTAAATATAAAAATGTACTCAGCCTAGGGTATCCCCAACAGCAGTTGGTATCCCCAACAGCTGTTCCTCTCTGCTGTTGGGGATACCCTAGGCTGAGTACATTTTTATATATATATATATATATATATATATATATATATATATATATATATATATATAGATAGATAGATAGATATACACATACACACCACCTCTTGACTCTCGATTCCCCTCTTTTTCCTCTTTCTCCCACTCTTCATTCCCACCTTTTGCTTCGTTCTCCCCTCTTGACTCTAGCCCCCACCTTTTGCCTTTTTCTCTCCCTTTTGATCCCCCTTTCACCCCTTCCTTGACTCTTGATCCCACATTTTGCCTCGCTCCCCTTCTTTCTCCCCCTCCTGATCCCCCCTTCTTTTGCCTCTTGGTCCCTCCCTCCTTTTGCCTCTTGATTGCCCCTCATTTCACCTCATGATCCCCCCTCCATTTGCCTCTTTTTTCCCCACTCTTGACCCCCCTCTGCCTCTTTCCTCCTCTTGTCAAGTTGCCTCTCTTTACCCCTCTTGATTTTTCTTTCGCCATTCTCCTCCTCTTGATCCCTCTCTTGCCTTAATCCAGCCTTGACTCTTGTCTTCATCCCCCTTTTGCCTTTTTCTCTCCCTCTTGCCTCTCTCCCCCTTTCCTGATTCACCCCTTTTGCCTCTCTCCCCCTTTCCTGATTCACCCCTTTTGCCTCTCTCCCCCTTTCCTGATTCACCCCTTTTGC
Organism: Rhinophrynus dorsalis; assembly: GCA_037306005.1. Lineage (NCBI taxonomy): Eukaryota > Metazoa > Chordata > Amphibia > Anura > Rhinophrynidae > Rhinophrynus > Rhinophrynus dorsalis. The sequence continues at coordinate 42,778,180 of CM074722.1, forward strand.
CTCTCTCCCCCTTTCCTGATTCACCCCTTTTGCCTCTTTCTCCCCCATGTACTTCTCGCTCTCTCCCCCCTTTTGTCTCTCTCCCCCATGTACTTCTCTCTCTCTCCCCCTTTTGCCTCTCTCCCCCATGTACTTCTCTCTCTCTCCCCCTTTTGCCTCTTTCACCCCCATGTACTTCACTCTCGCTCCCCCTTGTGCCTCTTTCACCCCCATGTACTTCACTCTACCCCTTGTGCCTCTTTCACCCCCATGTACTTCACTCTCTCCCCTTGTGCCTCTTTCACCCCAATGTACTTCTCTCTCCCCTTGTGCCTCTCTCCCCCATGTACTTCTCTCTTTCTCTCCCCCTTGTGCCTCTCTCTCTCTCTCCCGTACCTCTTTTTCACTTTCCTGCACTGCCGACATCCGGAGCGCAACCACTCCAAACGCGGAGACACCGCATGGAGTGTGCAGGGGTTTTCTTCCTCTGTCTGGGCGCCAGTTTTAAACTGGCCTCAGAACAGAGGAAGAAAATACCTGCACGCTCCACGCGGCGTCTCCGCAATTGCAGTGGTTGCGCACCGGATGTCAGCAGTCCAGGAAGTAAGACAGCAGTATCCGGCGGCTGTGGGGCTGCAGAACTAATCGGTGCTCAACGAATCGATAATGAGAATCGTTGACAACGATTCTCATTATCGATTTCATCGATTAGTTGTTGCAGCCCTAGTCGGCAACATCATTAAAGGCTGCCAAAGTGGTCTGGGAAGCGGGGCAAAGCAGTAATACCGGCTTTTCAATGGCCGGTATAGAGGTTATACCGGCACCGGCTCACCAGTGCTAATTACAACTTGCGGCCGCCTGTTACATTGCGGCCGCGGATGATTGTAAAGAATAATTCAAACTTTTATAGAAGAAGCCCTCGGCCGGCCCCTGGGAAGCCCAGTGCTGGCGGCCTACCGGGATTTTTCCCGGTATCCCGGCAGGCCAGTCCGGCCCTGTACTGTTGCTCCGCAATGTGTTAGAGACCTTTTTAGAATTCAAAAAGGTATTCATTTCATTTAAAGGTATAGTAATGTTTTATTAAAAAAGCAGCTCCAATTAATCTTCATAGTATCTGGGCCGTGGTGAGTATAATTTCATTATTGTCAGAGTTGTAGTTCAAGAGTAATTGAATGATAAAGTATCCCCCTCCCGTCCCTTTTACTGATGTAACACTACTCACCTCAGATGTGGAATCTGCTCTCAGCAAGGGACAATCTTCTTACTGTGATCATAAGGAAAACCCTCACCCCCTTTACAGGTTTTCCATTTTTTCCTTATGCTCACTGAAGATTGTCCCTCTCTGTGATCCATCCAGACAGTCTTGCTGCTCTGAGGTGAGCAGTGTTACATCACTAAAAGAGGCGGGAGGGGGATATTTTATCATTCAATTACTTTTGAATTACAACTCTGACAGTACTGAAATAACACTCTCTTATAGTGTGTATTTGTTCCCCATGGTGAAGTTGAATTGTCCACTTTTGTCTTTGCTTTGGAGACCTTGCGATCATTCAAGGGTTTAACCCTTTGGGTCCCAGAGGAGTATGTAATGCATTGTACAGCACTGTGTTGCACCCCTGCTCTTTCACACAAAGAGTTAAAAGTCCCATTTAACTAGATAGGAATATGTGTTGGTTCATTATGGTGCTGCTGGTTTGCACTATAATTGCTTCACTTTTTTTTTGTACATGTGGCCCTTTAAAATAAAAAACAAATAATAAAAAAAAAATTCTTAGTTTCTTTTTTTTTGTTTAAAGGGATAGTAATGGTTAATTTTATGTTTGTTTCATATTGTAGGCATTAAAAAAAAAATAATGATGTAAGTCTTCTCTCTCAAACCTTTATGGTTTGAGAGCTATAACTTGCTAAAGTTATCTCTTCCTGGCTGTTTCAGTCAAGTCTGCCATCTAGCTGACAGCTGCAGTTTCCGGTCATTTGACCAGATGCTCTATTTAGAAATAAGTACTTCGGTCTACAAAATGTGCTTGCAAACCAGCATACATTGTAGACTGTTCCAATTAAGTATTTATTTCTAAATAGCGTGATTTCCGCACTGCTGAAGAGCCTCCGTCTGGTCAAATGACCGGAATCTGCTGCTGTCAGCTAGAGCGCTGACTTCTTTCAAACAGCCTGGAAGGGGTAACTTTAGCATGGAATATTTCTCAGACTCAAACCATAAAGGTTTGAGAGTTAAAGGGTCAGTAATGTCCCCTAAAAATATTTAGAGTTAGGTAGAGGTTAAAAAACGAAACTAATTGCCACAAATCGTATCTCTCAAACCGCTACAGTTTGAGAGATATAGGAACTGAAATTTCCCCTCCCCTTCTCCTGACGTCAGCTCTGTCCTGACAGCAGGATATCCCGGTCTGGGGACCAGCCGGAGGCTCTGCAGCAGAGCTGAAATTCTGTTATTTTAAAAGAATTACTTCACTGGAAAGGTCTACAAAGTGTGTTTGGTTTGCAAGCACACTTTGTAGACCTGTCACAGGACTGCTAGACAAATAAATACTCTGACAGGTGCAGGTAGAATAAAATAAAGATTTTATTGAAATTCAGGCAGTAAATAATAAACACATTTCCCCAACCTTCCCGGGTGAGGCATGGGGACAGTGCAAGGTCCTCTACAGGAACAGCACTGAACATAGCCAGACTCCACTTCCGGATGAATGCAAACCAGGATGTAAGCACAACCCACGAATAGAAATGGTAAGGCACACAAGCAGGGAGCAAGGAAAGGCTCAAGTAACCTAGAATGCTAGGATACTAAGGAAGTCCTAGAATGCTAGGACCATCGGGCAATATGTACGGCCAGAGCCGCTAACCCACCAGCACTCACACCCAGATGCCCAATAAGAGTAGCAGGATACTCAGGCCGAGGTCATACACACAATGAGTAGTCAGACAGATCCAGGATAGCATGTAGCGGGTAGTCAGCCAGGCCAAGGGTCATACACGGAGCTGTTAGTCAGACAAGCCGGATCGAGCACGGACTGGGTAGCCATACAAGGCCAGAGGTTCAGACACTAATTGGGTAGTCAGACAAAGCCACGAGTCATACACAAATCAGAAAGGCAGCCAGAAACGGATCCCAACAGAGAACAATAATGCTCAGGAACACCACAAAAGGGCAATGAGGCTATGGCTGAATGTGGCTTATAAGGCCTACTAAGAAGGAGGAGTTACACAAGCTAAGGTCAGAGTGGCCTATAAAAATATCGAGCACGTAATGACGTGTGAGCAACCAGGAAGTCCGCGACCAGAATGTAGCCGCCAGCTACTACAGGAACAGTCAGGTAGCCAAGGCCCAAATAACGGCACCATGATAAGACCGTTCCAATGAAGTAATTCTTTTGAAATAATGAGATTTCAGCTCTGCTGAAGAGCCTCCTAACATCACACGACTCAAATCTCCTGCTGTCAGTTTTACAGCTGACGTCAGGAGAAGAGGAGGGAGGGGGAAATTTTCAGTGCCCGTATCTCTCAAACTATTGTGGTTTGAGAGATAGGATTTGTGGCAATTCTTTTCTTTTTTTAACCACTACCTAACTCTAAATATTTTTTATGGGACATTAATGTCCCTTTAAGATTTACATCGTTGGTAATATTTTTTTAATGCCTACAATATGAAATAAACATAAAATTAGCGATTGCTATGCCTTTAACAATAACACCACCTTTTGGAGATTCCTGTCCAAACCACTTTTAAGGAAGAAACGCAAACAGCCCCTTCTAAAATTGGAATTTCCATATGTATGCTCTTTCGTATTTTTCAAAAATATATAGCACCGTTTTCAATATTAGTTTTTGTTAGTTATATAAAAAGAAAAAACTAAATATCAAAATTGTCTTGTGTTTTTCAGTTGCTTTTGTTTGTAGTAAGACCTGTGCATAAACCATGAATTTGGTGTTTTAGAAACATGACTAGATACCAGAGATTTATGCATTTGATGGTGAAGCTTATCAAAAGTTTACTTCTATGGACAGATCGTCATTCGCTTTATCAAAGCGGAACTACCACCGCTAAGCAACTTTGTTTGTAATAACTCCCTATCTGGCGACTAGCTGCTTAGTAGCACTATGCGCCAGAATTATTACCTGGTCATGGAGAAATATGCATTCATCATTGGCTGACAGGCAGGACGGAGCGAGGACATCTTGCCCTAGTGACGTCCGCGCGCCTGCACTGTCAGTCCCAGATGGCTGTAGGAGGCTTTGCTAGGAGCCATTCGGCTCCGGAAGGGACTGACAGCGCAGGCGCGCAGACGTCACTAGAGCAAGATGTCCGCGCTCCGTCCTGCCTGTCAGCTGAGGATGAATGCATATTTCTCCATAACCAGGTAATAATTCTGGCGACTAGCGCTACTAAGCAGCTAGTCGGCAGATAGGGAGTTATTAGAAACAAAGCTGCTTAGCGGTGGTAGTTCCGCTTTAAAATTTCAGTGTAAAATAATTTTATGTTTTGTATCCCAGTTAGATTTTCTCTTCCATTATAGCTGTCTTCTAGATATGCTGTAATAGTGTTGGCTCCACTGTGGAAAAAATAATGTAAGATATTAGTGGGTTTCACCCAGAAGAATCACTGAAATTGGCATTTGACCCTAAACAGACACAAAAGCATGAAAACATGTGCATCAAAGGGTGGTTTCAAAATGCAGCACTGAAGGGATTAAATAATGAGAGACACTGCTATGATACAAGTGTAAATTCACAGATAAATAGTTGTGTCAGTGTCAGTTGTGTTTCACATTTTAGGAAATGCAGACTAGTAAAGGGAAAGACAGGAAAAGCAAAATGGAGAGAAAGGGTGAAAGGACATTGTGTAAGAGGTTGGCGCAGTAGGATAGAGATAGAGAAAAGGGCATTGGGATAGAGAGATAAACACTGACTGCGGGAGAGAGTATTGTGGGTGCACTAGGTTAGGAGGAAATGAAGGGTCTGACTCTTGAAGGACATCTAACATTTCCTAACAACTCTACTTATCTATGGCAAGCAAATCCTAATGGCTCTTATGTATTTTACCCTTCTGCCTTTGTTCTAGAGATAACCATCTTGAATCAGTTCTAGATGTCATGTCTGTGGAGATAGAAATGACAGTTGCTAGCAGGCCCACCTGACCTCAAAAGCTAGTAACTACACTTACTAATCTTGAAACTTTATGGATGAGAGGGATGTGCATTGCTGCATTTTTCCCACTGACTGAGATTCTCCCTATCTGCACTGTCTACACTACCAGAGATTCTCTCTTTCTCACTCTGCGCTATGCACACTGCCTGAGATTATCTCTCTCTGCACTATAAACACAGCCTGAGATTATCTCTTTCCGCACTATACACATTGCCTAAGATTATCGCTTTCTGCACTGTCCACATTGCCTAAGATTATCTCTCTCTGCACTATACACACTGCCTGAGATTATCTCTCTCTGCACTATCCACACTGCCTGAGATTATCTCTCTCTGCACTATCCACACTGCCTGAGATTATCTCTTTCTGCACTACACACACTGCCTGAGATTATCACTCTGCACTGTCCACATTGCCTAAGATTATCTCTCTCTGCACTATACACACTGCCTGAGATTATCTCTCTCTGCACTATCCACACTGCCTGAGATTATCTCTCTCTGCACTATCCACACTGCCTGAGATTATCTCTTTCTGCACTACACACACTGCCTGAGATTATCACTCTGCACTGTCCACATTGCCTAAGATTATCTCTCTCTGCACTATACACACTGCCTGAGATTCTCTCTCTCTCTGCGCTATGCACACTGCCTGAGATTATCTCTCTCTGCACTATAAACACAGCCTGAGATTATCTCTTTCCGCACTATACACATTACCTAAGATTATCGCTTTCTGCACTGTCCACATTGCCTAAGATTATCTCTCTCTGCACTATACACACTGCCTGAGATTCTCTCTCTCTCTGCACTATCCACACTGCCTGAGATTATCTCTTTCTGCACTACACACACTGCCTGAGATTATCACTCTGCACTATCCACACTGCCTGAGATCATCTCTCTGTCCTGAAAACGGAATATTGGCCCCGTAAAATAGGTATTATCATATACTGTAATATTCATTTTCCATCTACGTCACTGGATTTACACAGTTACCCCAAGTTAAAGTGTTAGTAATGTCTAAAAAAAACTTTTTTTTTGCATTTAGATGAGATGAGCTAAATGCAAAAAAAGTATCTCTCAAACCACTATGGTTTAAGAGATACGGGAGTTTAAAGTTTGCTGTTTCCTACTGACAGCTGTAAAGCTGTCAGCAGGAGATTCGTGTTGGTCGACACGGTGGCGCTTGAGAAGTTAGTTACTTAGTTACAAGGAATCCCTTCATTGGAATGGTCTAAAACGTGTGCCTGGTTTTCAAGCACTCATTTTAGACCATTCCAATGAAAGGATTCCTTATAAATAACGAGATCGCGGCACTTCTCAAGTGTCTCCGTGTCGACCAACACGAATCTCTTTACAGCTGTCAGTAGGAAACAGCGAACTTTAAATGCCCGTATCTCTTAAACCATAGCGGTTTGAGAGATATGTTTTTTTTTGCATTTAGATCAGCTTTTTAAGCTCTTCTAAATGCAAAAAAACTTTTTTTAAAACATTACTAACACTTTAAAGCAGAGCTTCCGCCTTCAATAAAGTCACCCTCCAATAATTAAGCATATGGCAACTAGCTTCATAATAGTTCTATTAGCTCTCAGAAGTATCTGATTCTGAAGTAATCATTAATCTTCTGAGAATGACGTCCAGGTTAGTGCCATCTGCGTGCCCGCGCTGTCAGTCCCTTACAGTGCCTTTTGGCATAGTACAAGGCCTCCTAGAGGAGACAGGGACTGACGGTGCAGGAGCTCAGACCTCTCTAAGACAAGATGTCTGCGCTGATGCCTGGATTCTGATCTCTGAAGACTAAGGATTAGTGATGATCGAGCACCCCAATGCTCGGGTGTTCGGGTGCTCTGACCAAGCGCCCCCGGAGGCTCGAGTGCTCGGCCGAGCACCCGAGCCCCATTGAAGTCAATGGGAGGACTCGAGCATTACACCAGGCACCCCCTGCTCTGATGAGGGGAGGGTGCCTGGTCCATAGGAAAAGGGCAGAAAATGATGGAAACACCACAGAAATGGTTCAGGGACAGCATAGGGAGGATGTCTGGATGCATCTTGGACTCCAACGTCTCTGCTGGGAACGATCTTTCGCCCGTAGTACGTCATTTTTACAGACTGACCGTAAAACACACAAAAAGGAAGATAAAAACGACTGTAGGCGTAAAATTGTTACCAAACAGTATTTGCTGTATATTTACTTGTATATCATCTGCAAATTCTGCAAAAAATTTCATCGATTTTTCGGAACTGGGGCCATGATTAAGAGGGAAACGTGCGCAGAGGCAAATTCTCCCAAAAATTTCCTCGATTTTTCTGAACTGAGGCCATGATTAAGAGGGAAACGTGCGCAGAGGCAAATTCTCCCAAAAATTTCCTCGATTTTTCTGAACTGAGGCCATGATTAAGAGGGAAACGTGCGCAGAGGCAAATTCTCCCAAAAATTTCCTCGATTTTTCTGAACTGGGGCCATGATTAAGAGGGAAACGTGCGCTGAGCCGACCATCTAAAACATTATGGGTGAGGGTCTGCTGCGGAGCTGACCATCCTAAACATTATATGCGAAGGCCCGCTAGTGAGCTGACGCTATAAAACATTATATGAGAGGGCCCGCTAGAGAGCTGACCCAATAAAACATTATATGAGAAGGCCCGCTGGTGAGCTGACCTATACAAAAATTGTCAAACAGCGCCCGCTGGTGAGCTGGCCCTATATAAAAATTATATCACAGGGCCCGCTGGTGAGCTGGCCCTATATAAAAATTATATCCCAGGGTATATGGAAGAGAGTCAACCATATACCCATTTTTTGGGTGGAAGGGGTGAATGGGAATACAGAGTATTCCCATCATTGTAAATAACATATATAAAGTGACTTTATGTTCCCCCGGGGCTTTCCTCCAGTGGAGTGGAGAAGTCAGGGGAAATCCAGGCCTTGTTCATTTTTATAAGTGTCAACCTATCAGCATTTTCGGTGGAAAGGCGGATACGCTTATCTGTTATGATGCCACCAGCAGCACTAAATACCCGCTCAGACAGAACGCTGGCGGCAGGCCAGCACCTCCAAGGCGTAGAGTGCCAGTTCATACCACGTGTCCAGCTTGGACACCCAGTAGTTGTAAGGCACAGAGGGATCATTGAGGACGCTGACACGGTCTGCTACGTACTCCTTCACCATCTTCCAAAACTTTTCCCTCCTTGTGACACTAGGCTGCGCATCAGGGTGAGGGTGCTGGCGGGGTGTCATGAAGGTGTCCCACGCCTTGGAGAGTGTTGCCCTGCCTTTGTCGGAACTGCTGTGTGCTCCCCTTTTCTCCCCTTCTCGGTTGGCCAAGGTAGCACGTACTCTGCCGCCAGCGTTGTCAGATGGAAAATTTTGGAGCAATTTTTCGACAAGAACCTTCTGGTATTGCACCATTTTGCTTGTCCTCTCCACCGGAGGAATGAGAGATGAGAAATTCTCTTTGTAGCGGGGGTCCAGAAGGGTGAACACCCAGTAATCCGTGTTGTCTGAAATGCGTATAACGCGTGGGTCACGGGAAAGGCAGCCTAACATAAAGTCAGCCATGTGTGCCAGAGTACCAACAGGCAAGATTTCGCTGTCCTCACCAGGAGGAGGACTCTCAATCTCCTCATCCTCTTCCTCCTCTTCTGCCCACCCACGCTGAAGAGATGGAAATAAAGTTCCATGGCTACCCTCTGTAGCGGAGGCAACCGTGTCTTCCTCCTCCTCCTCCTCCTCCGCCTCCTCCAATTGTCGCTGAGAAGACGAAGTGAGGGTGCTCTGGCTATCACCTTGTGTAAGCTCTTCCTCCCCCATTTCCACCTCTTCCACATGCAAAGCGTCGGTTTTAATTGTGAGCAGCGAGCGTTTCAGTAGACACAGAAGTGGGATGGTTACACTGATAATAGCGTTATCGCCACTCACCATCAGTGTCGATTCCTCAAAATTGCGTAAAACCTCACAGAGGTCTGACATCCATTCCCACTCCTCACTTCTGATTAGAGGAAGTTGAACGGAGAGGCGACGACCGTGTAACAGCTGGTACTCCACTACTGCCCTCTGCTGCTCACAAAGCCGGGCCAACATGTGGAAGGTGGAGTTCCAGCGCGTGCTCACGTCACACAGCAGCCGGTGAGCTGGCAATTGCAAGCGCTGCTGCAGCTTCAACAGGCCGGCTGAAGCTGTAGATGACTTACGGAAATGTGCACACACGCGGCGCACCTTGGTCAAGAGATCATGCAAATTGGGGTAGGTTTTTAGAAATCGCTGAACCACTAAATTAAATACATGCGCTAGGCATGGTACGTGTGTGAGCTTGCCGAGCTCCAAAGCCGCCACCAAGTTACGCCCATTATCACACACAACCATGCCTGGTTGCAGGTTGAGTGGCGAGAGCCACTGCTCGGTCTGGTGACTAATCCCCTGCAACAGCTCTGAGGCCGTGTGCTGTTTGTCCCCAAGGCAGGTCAGCTTCAGCACGGCCTGTTGACGCTTCCCCACTGCAGTGCTACACTGCTTCCAGCTACCGGCTGATGGGTGAGTGGCGCTGCGCGCAGAGAATTCGGAGGTGGAAACGGAGGAGGAGGAGCCAATAACGTAGGTGCTGGCGGAAACCCTGATGGAGGTAGGGCCCGCAATCCTCAGCGTGGGTAGCACCTGTGCCATCCCAGGGTCCGAGTCGCTCCCAGCCTCCACGACATTCACCCAGTGTGCCGTCAGGGAAATGTAGCGTCCCTGGCCACAAGCACTTGTCCATGTGTCAGTCGTTAAGTGGACCTTCCCAGTAACTGCGTTGGTCAGGGCACGGGTGATGTTACGGGACACATGGTGGTGTAAGGCGGGGACGGCACACCGGGAAAAGTAGTGGCGGCTGGGGACTGCGTACCGAGGGACAGCTGCTGCCATCAGGCTGCGGAAGGACTCAGTCTCCACAAGCCTAAATGGCAGCATTTCGATGGCCAGTAATTTGGAAAGGTGTGAGGTTAGTGCTATGGCCTGTGGGTGGGTGGCTGGGTATTTTCGCTTGCGCTCAAATGCCTGGGGTAACGACATTTGGACGCTGCGCTGGGACAGGGAAGTGGATGTGGTCGCTGATGGTGCTTCAGATGGTACAGGTGCAGGGCGGGAGGTATGCAGGCCTGCGCCTTCGACAGGCGATTGGCCGGCACCGAAAACAGGGGAAGAGGAGGCAGTGGTGTGGCCTGCAGACACAGATTGGCGATCCGGGCGTTCCTCCCACTTATTACGGTGCTTGGATGCCATGTGTCGGATCATGCTGGTGGTGGTGAGGTTTCTAGTGTCATGCCTCGGCTCATTCTGGTGTGGCACAGGTTGCAAACTACAATTCTTTTGTCGTCCGCACTTTCCTTAAAAAAACGCCATACCGCGGAACACCTACCCCTTGGCAAGGGAGATTTACGCAAGGGGGTGCTCCGTGGAACATTTGCGGGCCGGTTTGGTGCGGTCCGCCTTCTTTCTGTAGCCACACCACTGCCTCTTCCAGCCTGTTGCGGTGCTGCAGATGGCTCACCCTCAGGACTGCTGTCATCGCTCGGCTCTACACCTTCCCAGGTGGGGTCAGTCACCTCATCGTCCACCAAGTCCTCCTCCACTTCCTCACTCTGATCATCCTCCTCATGTCTTGATCCCACCACATACTCAGTCATTGACAACTGTATATCATCCTCCTCATCAAGGTCTTGAGACAGTAATAGTGGTTGATTTAATGGCAACTGTGTCTCATCATCATCATCATCCACTTCCTTTGACCTTAAATGCCGTTCACCTCTGTCATCTTCTTGTGATTGGGTACCCTCTAGAGGTTGTGAATCAGGGCACAAGATGTCATGTTCCTCTGCAAGCGTGCTTGGAGAGAGGTTCAAATTAAGGATTGGTGATGAGACGAGCTCCTCACTATATCCCAGTGTGGGATCACTTCTTTGACCAGACCCTCTATGGTGGGAGGAAGGATGATCAGGGTGAGGATTATGTTGACCAGACTCTTGGCTACTGAGAGTGGACTTGGTGGAAGACAGGGTGGTGCTTAACCGACTGGAAGCAGTATCAGCTGACATCCAACCGACCACCTGTTCGCAGTGGTCGGACCTCGAGAGTGATGTCCTGCGACGCCCTGTAAACTGAGACATGAAGCTAGGTATGGTGGATGTCTTTCTTTCTTGTGCTCTGGCACCAGGCACAGTTTCTACCCGTCCTGACCCGCGCCCTGAACTATCAGGATCACGTCCACTTCCCCGTCCCTTTTTACCCGCCTTCTTCATATTACACGGAATATGTGCTGCAAATCTGCAACTTTGCACAGTAAACAGAATGTTCTCCTAATATGCAACTTTGCACACTAAACAGAATGTGCTTCTTATCTGCGGCTAGGCACAGTGAATGGAATATGTGACTTTGATATTTTACACTTTGGACAGTTAACAGAATGTTCTCCTAATATGCAACTTTGCACACTAAACAGAATGTGCTTCTTATCTGCGGCTAGGCACAGTGAATGGAATATGTGACTTTGATATTTTACACTTTGCACAGTTAACAGAATGTTCTCCTAATATGCAACTTTGCACACTAAACAGAATGTGCTGCTTATCTGCGGTTAGGCACAGTGAATGGAATATGTGACTTTGATATTTTACACTTTGCACAGTTAACAGAATGTTCTCCTAATATGCAACTTTGCACACTAAACAGAATGTGCTGCTTATCTGCGGTTAGGCACAGTGAATGGAATATGTGACTTTGATATTTTACACTTTGCACAGTTAACAGAATGTTCTCCTAATATGCAACTTTGCACACTAAACAGAATGTGCTTTTTATCTGCGGCTAGGCACAGTGAATGGAATATGTGACTTTGATATTTTACACTTTGCACAGTTAACAGAATGTTCTCCTAATATGCAACTTTGCACACTTAACAGAATGTGCTTCTTATCTGCGGCTAGGCACAGTGAATGGAATATGTGACTTTGATATTTTACAGTTTGAACACTTAACAGAATGTTCTCCTATTCTGAAACTTTGCACAGTAAACAGAATTTGCTTCTTAGCTGCGGCTACGCACAGTGAATGGAATATGTGACTTTGATATTTTACAGTTTGAACACTTAACAGAATGTTCTCCTATTCTGAAACTTTGCACAGTAAACAGAATGTGCTGCTAATCTGCAACTTTGCACACTAAACAGAATGTGCTTCTTATCTGCGGCTAGGCACAGTGAATGGAATATGTGACTTTGATATTTTACACTTTGGACAGTTAACAGAATGTTCTCCTAATATGCAACTTTGCACACTAAACAGAATGTGCTTCTTATCTGCGGCTAGGCACAGTGAATGGAATATGTGACTTTGATATTTTACACTTTGCACAGTTAACAGAATGTTCTCCTAATATGCAACTTTGCACACTAAACAGAATGTGCTGCTTATCTGCGGTTAGGCACAGTGAATGGAATATGTGACTTTGATATTTTACACTTTGCACAGTTAACAGAATGTTCTCCTAATATGCAACTTTGCACACTAAACAGAATGTGCTGCTTATCTGCGGTTAGGCACAGTAAATGGAATATGTGACTTTGATATTTTACACTTTGCACAGTTAACAGAATGTTCTCCTAATATGCAACTTTGCACACTAAACAGAATGTGCTTTTTATCTGCGGCTAGGCACAGTGAATGGAATATGTGACTTTGATATTTTACACTTTGCACAGTTAACAGAATGTTCTCCTAATATGCAACTTTGCACACTAAACAGAATGTGCTGCTTATCTGCGGTTAGGCACAGTGAATGGAATATGTGACTTTGATATTTTACAGTTTGCACAGTTAACAGAATGTTCTCCTAATACGCAACTTTGCACACTTAACAGAATGTGCTTCTTATCTGCGGCTAGGCACAGTGAATGGAATATGTGACTTTGATATTTTTACAGTTTGCACAGTTAACAGAATGTTCTCCTAATATGCAACTTTGCACACTAAACAGAATGTGCTTCTTATCTGCGGCTACGCACAGTGAATGGAATATGTGACTTTGATATTTTACACTTTGCACAGTAAACAGAATGTTCTCCTAATACGCAACTTTGCACACTAAACAGAATGTGCTTCTTATCTGCGGCTAGGCACAGTGAATGGAATATGTGACTTTGATATTTTACAGTTTGCACAGTTAACAGAATGTTCTCCTAATATGCAACTTTGCACACTAAACAGAATGTGCTTCTTTTCTGCGGCTACGCACAGTGAATGGAATATGTGACTTGGATATTTTACACTTTGCACACTAAACAGAATGTTCTGCTAATCTGAAACTTTGCACACTAAACAGAATGTGCTGCTAATCTGAAACTTTGCACACTACAAAGAATGTACTGCTAATCTGCAACTTTGCACACTGCACAGAATGTGCTCTAATCTGCAACTTTGCACACTAAAAAGAATGTGCTGCTAATCTGCAACTTTGCACACTGAACAGAATGTGCTCTAATCTGCAACTTTGCACACTAAACAGAATGTGCTGCTAATCTGCGGCTAGGCACAGTGAACAGAATATGTGAAGTTTTTTTTTTTATATCTCTGCCCCCCCAAACAAAATAAACTGCTGCCCCCACACACAGTAGTCCTAAAAAGGACTTTTGGGTCTTTTTTTTTTTTTAAATCGCTTTTCTTCTCCCTACACTGACTTTCCCTTCCTATCCTCATCTCTCCCTGGATAAGGCTGAGCCGAACTCGCTGGTCAGGTGCTATACAGCACCCGATCACGGGTTCTGGCCAGCCAATCAGTGTAATGCCAGCAGCCAACATGGCTGCTGGCATTACACTGATGTCAGAGCCTCCCTGCACGTTTAGTGGCTGCGCAGCAGCCGCGAAACGTGCGGGGAGGAGACCCGAACATGGCGGGCGAGCACATGCGGTACTCGTACGAGTACCGCCATGTGCCGAGCAGAACGATGCTCGAGCCGAACCGAGCTTCGGCCGAGCATGCTCGCTCATCACTACTAAGGATTACTTCAGAATTGGGTCCTTATGAGATCTAATAGAACTATTATGAAGCTAGTCGCCATATGCATAATTATTGGAGGGCGACTTCATAGAAGGTGAAAGTTATGCTTTAAGTATCTTTCTTATATCTTGTCCTGTGATCTTTCCAAAATGACTTCAAACTTCTACAAATAAACAAAATACAATTAAAACAGTAGCAGAGCTAAATGAACATTTCCAGATGGCTGAATAGAGTTTACCCAATTATTTAGACACAGTGATTATGTTTACATTGCACAGAGTGTAAAACCTATAAAACATTTATTTCTTACAAAAAAATCTCTAATTAAGTCTTATTGTGAGCCCTGGAAGATGTTTGTTTCAACATCTCCAAAATCCAATATCTTACTTGTGTAACCTTGGAGCTGAGCCCCTAAAGGGATAGTAATGATTCATAATAAAAGCAGCTCTAATTAATCATCATAGTATTTGGACTTTGGAGAGCGTTATTTCAATTCTGTCAGAGTTGTAGTTCAAGAGTAATTCAGTGACAAAGTACCCCCCTCCCACCCCTTTTACTGATGTAACACTGCTCAGCCAGATCAGAAGGGAGGTGCCCAGGTAGAATGCAGAGAGGGACAATCTTCAATTAAGATAAGGGAAAAAGCCGAAAAACTTGTCGAGGGCAGGGCTTTCATTGTTCTCATAGTAAGAAGATTGTTCCCTTCTGTTATCTGTCTGGTCTATGGACTAGATTCCACATCTGAGAAGAGATGGCTTACACTTGGTAAAAGGGGCGGGAGGGGAAACTTTGCTTGTGAATATCTCTCAAACCTTATATTGTTCTTCATGTTTTTTTAATGCCTACAAAATAAAATAAAGATAAAACGAAGTATACTATCCCTTTAAAGCAGCAGTAAACATTTGCTAGAAACATTATGGCCGGGATTCATCAAACAGTGGGAAAAAGCAATGTATCAAACACACTGCTCTTCACTGCAATTATTGGTAGATACATTCGGGTATTCTTCAATGATTTGAAGTGTTTCCCTGCTTTGCGTATGTGAAGCAGGGAAAAATTGTGCAAATTGACCAGTCAGGTGAAAAACCCACGCATAAGTGAATATTTGTATGATTGTGTTCGCCCTATACATTGGAATGGGATACGCCAACTTGAAGATAGAGGATCAAATTGGTGGATCTATCTGGCCATCGCTAATTGAAGAATAAGAGATGGCCACATACAATCCATAAACTGCTGAATGGGAGAATGATTAAAGGGATAGTAATGGTTAATTTTAAGTTGATTTAATATTGTAGACATTAAAAAAATGGTTAACATCAATGTAAGTCTCATCTCTCAAACCTTTATGGTTTGAGAGATGTAACTTGCTAAAGTTTCCTTTTCCTGGCTGTTTCACTCAAGCTGACAGCTGCAGATTCCAGTCATTTGACCAGACAGAGGCTCTTCAGCAGAGCTGAAATCACGCTATTTAGAAATAAATACTTCATTGTAACGGTCTACAAAGTGTGGTTGCAAACCAGGCACACTTTGTAGACCGTTCCAGTATTTATCTTTAGATATCGTTATATTGGTGCTGCTGAAGAGCCACATCTGGTCAAGTGACCAGAATCTGATTCTGACAGCTTTACAGCTTGTCAAGCAGAAAGGGGAGGGATCAGAGAATTTTATTTGTCTATATCTTTCAAACCATAACGGTTTGAGAGATACGAATACGTGCAAGTACTCTCTTTTAATTGTATCTACCATATAGTTAATACTTTTTTCTGACATTACTATCCCTTTAATGCACAAAGAAATGCACTGATTTTCTTGCACATTAAGCCATTCACTCCTTGATGAATCCCGACCTATGTAAGGTAAGATTTTTCCTGTGCAGTAAACAAAAGTACTCCCACTGCTGAGAGATGCACATTTCCAGCTTTATTACAGTTTAAACTCTTGTTGTTTTACATTAGCAGTGCCCTCTTTTGGTCAGATTATTTATTCTAATGCATTTTCTGGGAGAGTCGAGTTACTGACAAACAGCTCTCCATAGAATGCATTAGAAACTGCTGAATCACTTACACTGTAGTTCTCTTCCTGATAATTTTAATGAATGCATTGAAAACCTCTCCAGCACTGAAGGGTTATTTATTTATTGGATTTGGGGACATATTTTTGTCTCCTATGGTGCAGTTGGTTTGCCCCAGAATAACACCAATTTTCTATTGAACAAAATGACCTAACAAATTTAGAGGCAGATGTATCAACAAGTCATTAAAAGATTGCTAATGTTTTCCTTAAAAGGTTCGTAATAGCAAATAAGACATGTCCATATGTATCAGTGTTTGAAAGGACTAATAATAACTGATCTCTATGTGGTGAAAGTTCAGCTGGCACTGTTAGATCTTTACATAAAGCCTTGTGTTACTAATTATTTGTCACAATCACAAAATGTCACTTTCGCTAAATAATGATAGATGATTTGCAAATAATCGCTAATCCAGTTTTTGATGACTCACTCTCAATCTGTCGTACAAAACAAACACAAAAAAGAGAGGGAGCCCCAATCAAATATATATATATATAGTGATAAGAGTACTATTTAATGTTTTGTGCCTTCTGTCTTGGGATCAGCCTTCTAGGTTGCAGAGACACTTCACACACAGGTGGAGGATAATTCAAGTATTTGTCTGTTTATTTGTATCCAAGTGGTGAGACAGCAGCATCACAAACTAAACAAAATCCTTGCTCTACTGAGCACTAACTAAAGATGAGCGAGCACCCCGATGCTCGGGTGCTCGGGTGCTCTGACCGAGCACCCCCTGATGCTCGAGTGCTCGGCCGAGCACCCGAGCCCCATTCAAATGAATGGGAGCACTCGAGCATTAAACCAGGCACCCCCTGCTCTGATGAGCGGAGGGTGCCTGGTCAATGTCCCCCTTCATCTCCGCTATGCCCCTCTTCCACAATGTCCCCCTTCATCTCCTATGCCATAGCGGAGATGAAGGGGGACATTGTGGAAGAGGGGCATAGCGGAGATGAAGGGGGACATTGTGGAAGAGGGGCATAGACTCTATGCCCCTCTTCCACAATGTCCCCCTTCATCTCCGCTATGCCCCTCTTCCACAATGTCCCCCTTCATCTCCTCTATGGCATAGGAGATGAAGGGGGACATTGTGGAAGAGGGGCATAGCGGAGATGAAGGGGCACATTGTGGAAGACGGGCATAGCGGAGATGAAGGGGGACATTGTGGAAGAGGGGCATAGAGTCTATGCCCCTCTTCCATAATGTCCCCCTTCATCTCCGCAATGCCCCCTTCATCTCCGCAATGCCCCCGTACCTCCATTCCCTGGTGGTCCAGCGGAGCGTCTTCGGATCTGTGCCTCTTCCGGCACAGATCCTCTTCACCCGAGCATGTCGGGCGAGCACATGGCGGTACTCGTACGAGTACCGCCATGTGCAGAGCAGAGCGATGCTCGAGCCGATCCGAGCATCGGCCGAGCACGCTCGCTCAACACTAGCACTAACTAAACACATCAGCTTCTGACTGTATTTGGGCCACTAGTCAGTTTACCAGCTTGAGAAATAAACATGCAGCAACAAGTCCAGCAGGCAGAATTAAACTTCACAAGTTGCAGGCATTCAGAGGTTAATTCCTTCCTCTCTGGGAACTCAAACAAAAGAGAGCATGTCTCAGTGCAGCGGGAGTGTTTGACTGCTAGCTGTACTAATGACCAGATGCAGGTGAGTGAAAGTAGAGAGTGCTAGAATTGGTGTGGATTCCTCACCTGGCACATCAGTTACTATGATACTGTGGAGTTGCAATGTATAACAAGTTACCTATACATTTTATTTTCCTGGGGCTAATCAGGTGAGATATAAATATACACACCCTTCATCACTATTCCTATCACTATATATATATATATGTTTTGCTGACTTGTCTTCTCTGGCGGTGTAGCAATTCATGCTCACCAGGCAAATAGTCTTCAGTGGAATCAAGCTTACCCTTGTTGAGTATATCATTTATATCATTTATCATTCAGCAGGGTTAAATCCAGGCGGTAAATTAAATCAAAATGTAAAATATTTAATAAATAAATTGATTAAAAACAATCTGTCTCAACAATGAGCATTTTCACATTTTCAGGGCTTTTATCTTTATTAACTCACTAGATATGTTCACAACGATAATTTTTAAAGCTAATACAGCACTGTGACCAGAGGAGTAACTAGAAACCACCGGGCCCTGGTGCAAAAATTTCCATGGGGCCCCCTTACCACATTGCCTCCATTGTCCACCTCCGCATTGCCCCCATTGTCTGTCTCCGCAGTGGCCACCTCCACATTGCCCCCATTGTCCACCTCCACAATGCTCCATTGATTACCTCCACATTGACCCCCATTAACTACCTCCACAATGCCCCCATTGACCTCCTCCACTTTAGCCACCCCCCCCCATTGTCCACCTCCTACCTCCCTGGTGGTCCAGCAGCATGCGGCATGGCAGGAGAGGTCTGTGCCTCCTTCTGCACAGACCTCTGTTAGCAGCTCCCTCACTGTCCTCTCTCCAGTAATGGAGAGCACTGGGAGATGATGTCATATCTCAGGGCTCTGCATTACTAGACTGCTGGGGATGGCGAGTGAGCTGATAATAGAGGTTTATGATGAAAATGGCACATACCTCAGCTTGCTGTTGGGGAAATCAGTATGGATCTTCCCATCAGCCAAGTTTGTAGTTGGTGGCAGTGGTGTTGACACCTGCTAGACCACTGGAGTGGCCTCTGAAGTGACAGGCCGGGTTGCAGTTGTGACCCTTGTGACCTACTATAGTTCTGCCACTGATTGTGACGTGTGGATATATATGCCCCTTATGATACTGGATTGTGCTAACAGCTTCCAGCTATCCGAGCGATACAGTTGTAAAGGGAGACTTCAGGAGGCAACAGTTACTTGAGATATTTTAACCCTTTGAGCCCCAGAGGGGTTCTCAACATATTCCTTTGCAATGCATTGTGTACCGCTCTGACATTCAAAGGGTTAGGAACAGGAATCCTTCCTAACTAAACTGACTATAATGCTGGTTATCTGCCCCTGACTACCACTTGCTCCAGTAGCTCGTATATTATACTTACCAAATCACATGCCTATCCCCCTGTACTCCCTTAAGAGCAGGGAGACGGAAGCTTCCCTTCCTGTCCATTCACTGGTGACTGACTCTGTGGGAGCTGGTCTCAGGCTCCATAGAGCCAGTGTACTTACACAAAGCAGATATTGTGCAGGAGTAAATCTAGTTGTCCATCACCGTCTTCGAAGCTGGGGATGTCTCCAACGTCCTTCAATATGTAGGATATATTTCTATCATCTAAGGAATATAAAATAATGGCTCCTGAACCTCTGCTTAAGACTAAGATATAAACATTTTGATTCGAGTTTCTCTGTAGCTTGCAACTGCACACAAAGCAGATCCATCACTGCATTTTGCTACCCTCAGAGGGCATAGTGACCATACTGATTTGCACAAATAGTAAGCACATGACACCATAGCCTCATTAGTGCATATGCTGACTCAAATTATAATATGACATAAATGAACTCTGTATAACAATTTAATGTTTATAGAAGAGTGTGCTGTATTGTTCACATATATACGTGTAAATGAATGCCCCCTACACCCAACCAAATAAAAGGAGGACCATCCTGACTTCACACCTCCCAAATGTCCCTCTTTAGGAGATATTAGGGCTGTATATCTCCCAGGTTTCTCTGTTTAGGAGATATTAGGGCTCTATACCACCCAGGTGTCTCTCTTCAGGTGATATTAGGGATCCATACCTCATAAGTGTCCCTCTTTTGGAGATATTAGGGGTACATACCTCCAAATGTCCCTCTTTAGGAGATTTTGGGGTACATACCTCCAAGTGTACCTCTTTAGGAGATTTTAGGGCTCCGTACCTCCCAAATATCCATATGTAGGCGATTTTAGGGCTCTATGCCTCTTACGTGTCCCTCTTTAGGAGATATTAGGGATGCATACCTCCCAAGTGCCCCTCTTTAGGAGATTTTAGGGGTACATACCTCCAAATGTCCCTCTTTAGGAGATTTTAGGGCTCCGTACCTCCCAAATATCCATATGTAGGCGATATTGGGGCTCTATGCCTCTTACGTGTCCCCCTTTAGAAGATATTAGGGATCTGTATCTCCAAAGTGTCCCACTTTAGGAGATATTAGGAGCCCATACCAACCAAATATCCCTATGCCTCCCAAGTGTCTCTAATTAGGTGATATTAGGGTCCATACCTACCAGGTTTCCCTCATAGGAGATATTAGGGGCCCAAACCTCACAAATATCCCTATGTAGGTGAAATTAGGGCTCTTTAGGAGATATTAGGGCTCCATACCTCACAAGTGCCCCTCTTTAACAGATATTAGGGCACCATACTTCCCAAGTGTCCATCTTTAGGTGATATTAGGGGTCCATACCTCCCAACTACAGATGACGGACCATCACGTCGGTCCTGGTGTTTAGAACCAGTGATAATTCTAGCACGTCATGGAATTTCGTTACCACAGTACGCCTACATCAGGGCTTAAACCTTGAAGTCCTTTGCTACTAGCCAGACATGAAAAGTTACTCGCCACTGCAAGCCATAACATAACCACCAGGGCTGAATTTCTACTCGCCGGGGCTAAATTTTCACTCGCCATTGGCTAGTGGCAAGTGGAAATTTTGAACCCTGGCCTACATGGCCCGCTGTGATCACTGGGCTCGTAGATTAAAAAGAAAAATGCACATTGGTCCTCCAGCGCACCCCACCCCTGGACCGCAATATCGTTAAGGGGTTAATGTTTGTTTAAACTTCAGTATATGAGCTTATAAATTAGCCTGTGTAAAAAACTTACTGTGATCTTGTTCTAAATAATTTATTCAGTTACACAAAGAGGTATCTATTAGTGATGAGCGAGCACCCCAATGCTCGGATGTTCGGGTGCTCTGACCGAGCACCCCCTGAGGCTCGAGTGCTCGGCCGAACACCCGAGCCCCATTGAAGTCAATGGGAGGACTCGAGCATTACACCAGGCACCCCCTGCTCTGATGAGGGGAGGGTGCCTGGTCCATAGGAAAAGGGCAGAAAAAGATGGAAACACTACAGAAATGGTTCAGGGACAGCATAGGGAGGATGTCTGGATGCACCTTGGACTCCAACATCGCTGCTGGGAACGATCTTTCGCCCGTAGTACGCCATTTTTACAGACTGACCGTAAAACACACAAAAAGGAAAATAAAAACGACTTTAGGCGAAAAATTGTTACCAAACAGTATTTGCTGTATATTTACTTGTATATCATCTGCAAATTCTCCCAAAAATTTCATCGATTTTCTGAAGTGAGGCCATGATTAAGAGGGAAACGTGCGCAGAGGCAAATTATCCCAAAAATTTCCTTGATTTTCAGAACTGAGGCCATGATTAAGAGGGAAACGTGCGCAGAGGCAAATTCTCCCAAAAATTTCCTTGATTTTCAGAACTGAGGCCATGATTAAGAGGGAAACGTGCGCTGAGCTGACCATCTAAAACATTATGGGTGAGGGTCTGCTGCAGAGCTGACCATCCTAAACATTATATGCGAAGGCCCGCTAGTGAGCTGACGCTATAAAACATTATATGAGAGGGCCCGCTAGAGAGCTGACCCAATAAAACATTATATGAGAAGGCCCGCTGGTGAGCTGACCTATATAAAAATTGGCAAACAGGGCCCGCTGGTGAGCTGGCCCTATATAAAAATTATATCACAGGGCCCGCTGGTGAGCTGGCCCTATATAAAAATTATATCCCAGGGCACGCTGGTGAGCTGGCCCTATATAAAAATTATATCCCAGGGCATATGGAAGAGGAGGAGGAGGATGAGAACATTAAGAGTCAACCATATACCCGTTTTTGGGGTGGAAGGGGTGAATGGGAATACAGAGTATTCCCATCATTGTAAATAACATATATAAAGTGAGTTTATGTTCCCCCGGGGCTTTCCTCCAGTGGAGTGGAGAAGTCAGGGGAAATCCAGGCCTTGTTCATTTTTATAAGTGTCAACCTATCAGCATTGTCGGTGGAAAGGCGGATACGCTTATCTGTTATGATGCCACCAGCAGCACTAAATACCCGCTCAGACAGAACGCTGGCGGCAGGGCAGGCCAGCACCTCCAAGGCGTAGAGTGCCAGTTCATACCACGTGTCCAGCTTGGACACCCAGTAGTTGTAAGGCACAGAGGGATCATTGAGGACGCTGACACGGTCTGCTACGTACTCCTTCACCATCTTCCAAAACTTTTCCCTCCTTGTGACACTAGGCTGCGCATCAGGGTGAGGGTGCTGGCGGGGTGTCATGAAGGTGTCCCACGCCTTGGAGAGTGTTGCCCTGCCTTTCTCGGAACTGCTGTGTGCTCCCCTTTTCTCCCCTTCTCGGTTGGCCAAGGTAGCACGTACTCTGCCGCCAGCGTTGTCAGATGGAAAATTTTGGAGCAATTTTTCAACAAGAACCTTCTGGTATTGCACCATTTTGCTTGTCCTCTCCACCGGAGGAATGAGAGATGAGAAATTCTCTTTGTAGCGGGGGTCCAGAAGGGTGAACACCCAGTAATCCGTGTTGTCTAAAATGCGTACAACGCGTGGGTCACGGGAAAGGCAGCCTAACATAAAGTCAGCCATGTGTGCCAGAGTACCAACAGTCAAGATTTCGCTGTCCTCACCAGGAGGCTGACTCTCAATATCCTCATCCTCTTCCTCCTCTTCTGCCCACCCACGCTGAAGAGATGGAACTAAAGTTCCATGGCTACCCTCTGTAGCGGAGGCAACCGTGTCTTCCTCCTCCTCCTCCTCCTCCTCCTCCTCCTCCGCCTCCTCCAATTGTCGCTGAGAAGACGAAGTGAGGGTGCTCTGGCTATCACCTTGTGTAAGCTCTTCCTCCCCCATTTCCACCTCTTCCACATGCAAAGCGTCGGTTTTAATTGTGAGCAGCGAGCGTTTCAGTAGACACAGAAGTGGGATGGTTACACTGATAATAGCGTTATCGCCGCTCACCATCTGTGTCGATTCCTCAAAATTGCGTAAAACCTCGCAGAGGTCTGACATCCATTCCCACTCCTCACTTCTGATTACAGGAAGTTGAACGGAGAGGCGACGACCGTGTAACAGCTGGTACTCCACTACTGCCCTCTGCTGCTCACAAAGCCGGGCCAACATGTGGAAGGTGGAGTTCCAGCGCGTGCTCACGTCACACAGCAGCCGGTGAGCTGGCAATTGTAAGCGCTGCTGCAGCTTCAACAGGCCGGCCGAAGCTGTAGATGACTTACGGAAATGTGCACACACGCGGCGCACCTTGGTCAAGAGATCATGCACATTGGGGTAGGTTTTTAGAAATCGCTGCACCACTAAATTAAATACATGCGCTAGGCATGGTACGTGTGTGAGCTTGCCGAGCTCCAAAGCCGCCACCAAGTTACGCCCATTATCACACACAACCATGCCTGCTTGCAGGTTGAGTGGCGAGAGCCACTGCTCGGTCTGGTGACTAATCCCCTGCAACAGCTCTGAGGCCGTGTGCTGTTTGTCCCCAAGGCAGATCAGCTTCAGCACGGCCTGTTGACGCTTCCCCACTGCAGTGCTACACTGCTTCCAGCTACTGGCTGATGGGGGAGTGGCGGTGTGTGTAGAGAATTCGGAGGTGGAAACGGAGGAGGAGGAGCCAATAACGTAGGTGCTGGTGGAAACCCTGATGGAGGTAGGGCCCGCAATCCTCGGCGTGGGTAGCACCCGTGCCATCCCAGGGTCCGAGTCGCTCCCAGCCTCCACGACATTCACCCAGTGTGCCGTCAGGGAAATGTAGCGTCCCTGGCCACAAGCACTTGTCCATGTGTCAGTCGTTAAGTGGACCTTCCCAGTAACTGCGTTGGTCAGGGCACGGGTGATGTTACGGGACACATGGTGGTGTAATGCGGGGATGGCACACCGGGAAAAGTAGTGGCGGCTGGGGACCGCGTACCGAGGGACAGCTGCTGCCATCAGGCTGCGGAAGGACTCAGTGTCCACAAGCCTAAATGGCAGCATTTCGATGGCCAGTAATTTTGAAAGGTGTGAGGTTAGTGCTATGGCCTGTGGGTGGGTGGCTGGGTATTTTCTCTTGCGCTCAAATGCCTGGGGTAACGACATTTGGACGCTGTGCTGGGACAGGGAAGTGGATGTGGTCGCTGATGGTGCTTCAGATGCTACAGGTGCAGGGCGGGAGGTATGCGGGCCTGCGCCTTCGACAGGCGATTGGCCGGCACCGAAAACAGGGGAAGAGGAGGCAGTGGTGTGGCCTGCAGACACAGATGGGCGATCCAGGCGTTCCTCCCACTTACTACGGTGCTTGGATGCCATGTGTCGGATCATGCTGGTGGTGGTGAGGTTTCTAGTGTTCATGCCTCGGCTCATTCTGGTGTGGCACAGGTTGCAAACTACAAATCTTTTGTCGTCCGCACTTTCCTTAAAAAAACGCCATACCGCGGAACACCTACCCCTTGGCAAGGTAGATTTACGCAAGGGGGTGCTCCGTGGAACATTTGCGGGCCGGTTTGGTGCGGTCCGCCTTCTTTCTGTAGCCACACCACTGCCTCTTCCAGCCTGTTGCGGTGCTGCAGATGGCTCACCCTCAGGACTGCTGTCATCGCTCGGCTCTACACCTTCCCAGGTGGGGTCAGTCACCTCATCGTCCACCAAGTCCTCCTCCACTTCCTCACTCTGATCATCCTCCTCAAGTCTTGATCCCACCACATACTCGGTCATTGACAACTGTATAACATTCTCCTCAACAAGGTCTTGAGAAGGAAATAGTGGTTGATTTAATGGCAACTGTGTCTCATCATCATCATCATCATCCACTACTTCCTTTGACCTTAAATGCCGTTCACATCTGTCATCTTCTTGTGATTGGGTAGCCTCTAGAGGTTGTGAATCAGGGCACAAGATGTCATGTTCCTCTGCAAGCGTGCTTGGAGAGAGGGTCAAATGAAGGATTGGTGATGAGACGAGCTCATCACTATATCCCAGTGTGGGATCACTTCTTTGACCAGACCGTGTATGGTGGGAGGAAGGATGATCAGAGTGAGGATTATGTTGACCAGACTCTTGGCTACTGAGAGTGGACTTGGTGGAAGACAGGGTGGTGCTTAACCGACTGGAAGCAGTATCAGCTGTCATCCAACCGACCACCTGTTCGCACTGGTCGGACCTCGAGAGTGATGTCCTGCGACGCCCTGTGAAATCAGACATGAAGCTAGGTATGGTGGATGTCTTTCTTTCTTGTGCTCTGGCACCAGGCACAGTTTCTCCGCGTCCTGACCCGCGCCCTGAACTTTCAGGATCACGTCCACTTCCCCGTCCCTTTTTACCCGCCTTCTTCATCTTACACGATATATATGACTTTAATATATATGAGTTTGAAAACTTAACAGTATTTCTTACTATTCTGCAACTCTGCAGAGTACACAGAATAGGCTGCTAAACGGCGGTGAAACACACTGAATGGAATATGTGACTTTAATATTTGAGTTTGAAAACTTAACAGTATTTCTTACTATTCTGCAACTGTTCAGAGTACACAGAATAGGCTGCTAAACGGCGGTGATACACACTGAATGGAATATGTGACTTTAATATTTGAGTTTGAAAAATTAACAGTATTTCTTACTATTCTGCAACTCTGCAGAGTACACAGAATAGGCTGTTAAACGGCGGTGAAAGACACTGAATGGAATATGTGACTTTAATATTTGAGTTTGAAAACTTAACAGTATTTCTTATAATTCTGGAACTGTACAGAGTACACAGAATAGGCTGTTAAACGGCGGTGAAAGACACTGAATGGAATATGTGACTTTAATATTTGAGTTTGAAAACTTAACAGTATTTCTTATAATTCTGGAACTGTACAGAGTACACAGAATAGGCTGTTAAACGGCGGTGAAAGACACTGAATGGAATATGTGACTTTAATATTTGAGTTTGAAAAATTAACAGTATTTCTTACTATTCTGCAACTCTGCAGAGTACACAGAATAGGCTGTTAAACGGCGTTGAAACACACTGAATGGAATATGTGACTTTAATATTTGAGTTTGAAAACTTAACAGTATTTCTTATAATTCTGGAACTGTACAGAGTACACAGAATAGGCTGTTAAACGGCGGTGAAAGACACTGAATGGAATATGTGACTTTAATATTTGAGTTTGAAAACTTAACAGTATTTCTTATAATTCTGGAACTGTACAGAGTACACAGAATAGGCTGTTAAACGGCGGTGAAAGACACTGAATGGAATATGTGACTTTAATATTTGAGTTTGAAAAATTAACAGTATTTCTTACTATTCTGCAACTCTGCAGAGTACACAGAATAGGCTGTTAAACGGCGTTGAAACACACTGAATGGAATATGTGACTTTAATATTTGAGTTTGAAAACTTAACAGTATTTCTTATAATTCTGGAACTGTACAGAGTACACAGAATAGGCTGTTAAACGGCGGTGAAAGACACTGAATGGAATATGTGACTTTAATATTTGAGTTTGAAAAATTAACAGTATTTCTTATAATTCTGGAACTGTACAGAGTACACAGAATAGGCTGTTAAACGGCGGTGAAAGACACTGAATGGAATATGTGACTTTAATATTTGAGTTTGAAAAATTAACAGTATTTCTTACTATTCTGCAACTCTGCAGAGTACACAGAATAGGCTGTTAAACGGCGTTGAAACACACTGAATGGAATATGTGACTTTAATATTTGAGTTTGAAAACTTAACAGTATTTCTTATAATTCTGGAACTGTACAGAGTACACAGAATAGGCTGTTAAACGGCGGTGAAAGACACTGAATGGAATATGTGACTTTAATATTTGAGTTTGAAAAATTAACAGTATTTCTTACTATTCTGCAACTCTGCAGAGTACACAGAATAGGCTGTTAAACGGCGTTGAAACACACTGAATGGAATATGTGACTTTAATATTTGAGTTTGAAAACTTAACAGTATTTCTTCCTATTCTGCAACTCTGCACAGTACACAGAATGTGCTGCTAAACTGCGGCGAAGCACACTGAATGGAATATGTGACTTTGATATTTGAGTTTGAAGACTTAACAGTATTTCTTCCTATTCTGCAACTCTGCACAGTACACAGAATGTGCTGCTACACTGCGGCGAAGCACACTGAATGGAATATGTGACTTTGATATTTTAGTTTGAAGACTTAACAGTATTTCTTCCTATTCTGCAACTCTGCACAGTACACAGAATGTGCTGCTAAACTGCGGCGAAGCACACTGAATGGAATATGTGACTTTGATATTTGAGTTTGAAGACTTAACAGTATTTCTTCCTATTCTGCAACTCTGCACAGTACACAGAATGTGCTGCTACACTGCGGCGAAGCACACTGAATGGAATATGTGACTTTGATATTTGAGTTTGAAGACTTAACAGTATTTCTTCCTATTCTGCAACTCTGCACAGTACACAGAATGTGCTGCTACACTGCGGCGAAGCACACTGAATGGAATATGTGACTTTGATATTTTAGTTTGAAGACTTAACAGTATTTCTTCCTATTCTGCAACTCTGCACAGTACACAGAATGTGCTGCTAAACTGCGGCGAAGCACACTGAATGGAATATGTGACTTTGATATTTGAGTTTGAAGACTTAACAGTATTTCTTCCTATTCTGCAACTCTGCACAGTACACAGAATGTGCTGCTACACTGCGGCGAAGCACACTGAATGGAATATGTGACTTTGATATTTGAGTTTGAAGACTTAACAGTATTTCTTCCTATTCTGCAACTCTGCACAGTACACAGAATGTGCTGCTAAACTGCGGCGAAGCACACTGAATGGAATATGTGACTTTGATATTTTAGTTTGAAGACTTAACAGTATTTCTTCCTATTCTGCAACTCTGCACAGTACTCAGAATGTGCTGCTAAACTGCGGCGACGCACACTGAATGGAATACGTGACTTTGATATTTTAGTTTGAAGACTTAACAGAATGTGCTCTAATCTGCAACTTTGCACACTAAACAGAATGTGCTCTAATCTGCAACTTTGCACACTAAACAGAATGTGCTCTAATCTGCAACTTTGCACACTAAACAGAATGTGCTCTAATCTGCAACTGTGCACACTAAACAGAATGTGCTCTAATCTGCAACTTTGCACACTAAACAGAATATATATATTTTTTTTTTTTTTTTTTTGTTTTTTTCCCCCCACACCAAATAACCTGCTGCCCCCACACACAGTAGTCCTAAAAAGGACTTTTGGTTCTTTTTTTTTCACAATTTTTGTTTTTTTCCTCCCTACACTGCCTTTCCCTTCCTATCCTCAGCTCTCCCTGGCTCAGACTGAGCCGAACTCGCTGGTCAGGTGCTATACAGCACCTGACCACGGGTTCTGGCCAGCCAATCAGTGTAATGCCAGCAGCCAACATGGCTGCTGGCATTACACCGATGTCAGAGCCTCCCTGCACGTTTATTGGCTGCGCAGCAGCCGCAAAACGTGCGGGGAGGAGACCCGAACATGGCGGGCGAGCACATGCGGTACTCGTACGAGTACCGCCATGTGCCGAGCAGAGCGATGCTCGAGCCGATCCGAGCATCGGCCGAGCATGCTCGCTCAACACTAGTATCTATAGATCATGAAATAACCCAAAAACACCCCTAAAAGAAGTGTCCCTCTTTGGCCGTTTGAAATGGTGGGAATTATTTGATTGGATGTGACCTTCCAGCAGGAAGAGCCCTGGGGCTCTGGTGATTGGTTTGGTGTTTGGCAGTGCAGTCTCTTTTTGTGGTGGTCACTTCCTTTTGAAGCTACACAGCATTACTGTTGCATCCCTTTCTCCCACCATCTTTTCTATGTTGTTTATGTTGTTTGCGAAACCTTTCTTCTTTGTCACCATTATTTGTTGTAATTATGTACCGTGCTTAGTTCCCAATACCTTGAGACAGATATCCATTTGTAATAGTAAGGGCAATGTTAAGAAGAGCTTTAGCTAGTATTGTTTTTAAGTCAGGTTTAATAGTGCTGTGTTGATTGTATGTTCTACTTTTTCAATAAAGATGTCATAGCAGGTGGGTTAGGACATTGCTCCCCTTTTCAGCACTCTCCTTTTTCCAGCTTTGGTCAATGTAAGCCCCTCTGGAGCTTTTGGGAAGAGTCTGGTAACATTCTCACCTCTTGCAGTAACTGGCATGGTCTACACTCCTCAAAAGGTCTTTGTACCAAAGAGGCTGGAGTTGGTTAGGGTTAATGGTATGTTAAGGTTATGTTGTTCTGGAAGCTGGCCTTAGGGCAGGAATTTATTGGCAGCCATGTCCATTAAACCACCAGATCTGTGTTGTGATAATCTATTAATATTAAAGAGGGCAGGGCCATCCATGTTTTACCAGTTGTGGACCATTTGATCAAAAAGCCATAAGTGTGATGACCGCATTATTTATTTATTGAAAACAATGAGGAATTATAGCCTGTTAGATGTTCAAAAATATGTATTTATTTATTTATTGATCAAATCAATAATACTGATATTTTACAGAAGTTTATTCTTGAATTGTATGATACTGGTAATCACGGGATGAGGACTTACTGGTCTACTAGTTCATGTGCGCTACTTAATTAATTAAAAAAAAAGTGTTTTTTTTTTAAATCTCAGGTGGGCCACAGTCTGGAGTCAGATGGGCCGAATTTGGTTTGCGGGCAAAAACTGAATGCACATGAGGTAGGGGTTCATGGTGGAGTGGCTGTGGTTGGATTGGGTCATCTTACAGTCAAGTTTCCATTACTTTATAGAAATTAATATATGTGATATTGCATTTGCTGTTTTCAGTAGGTCAGAGGAAGCAAATTCCCTCTAACTCTGTGTCAGCCTCAGAAAGATGGTCAGCGCGGCACGCCAGCGGGATCCTCAGCCGCGGGTCTCACTTGCCAACCAGCATATCTGCTCCATCCCAGCTGTCTTGCTGTCAGGCAGTTCTTGTTCTGGAGCCCAGGAGCAGGGATGAGCACACCCGTGTACGTGCGCCACTAACCAGGAAGCTGGAGGAACAGACCTGCTGGAGTGTGGGCCACAGCACAAGGGCTACTGAAGACCAGAGAGGAGTAGAAGGCCAGCCGTGGGCTTGAGAGGCAGGTGACAGGGACTGGTAAGTAGAGCAGGTTCTCGGAGATTCCAGTGGCCAAAGGTAGGTGGTGAGATAGCCAGATGATATTTTCAGGTAGCCAAGCAACGGTCAGGGATGCCAGAGATCAGGATAGTCAGGTAGCCAAGCAGAGGTCAAGGATGCCAGAGATCAGGATAGTCAGGTAGCCAAGCAGAGATCAGGGATGCCAGAGATCAGGAGTAACCAGGTAGCCAGGCAGAGGTCAGATAGGCCAGAGTTCAGGTTGGTCAGGTAGCCAAGCAGAGATCAGGGATGCCAGAGATCAGGAGTAACCAGGTAGCCAGGCAGAGGTCAGATAGGCCAGAGTTCAGGTTGGTCAGGTAGCCAAGCAGAGATCAGGGATGCCAGAGATCAAGAGTAACCAGGTAGCCAGGCGGAGGATATCAGGAATCAGGAGCTCAGAGAGTAAGACTAGTCCAGGCAAGGGCAACAAAACAACTGAGCCCCGAGTAAGGGGCATACCAAGTTTATATAGGGGCCTGTCTAGCACTTACCAGGAGTAGAGCCGCCCCACACTCACCTGTGTTCCAGCGTGGATGTCCGGAACGCCGGTGCGCAGCCGTCCTCAGTTCCGGGTCGGCTGCCGATGACGTCACCCGAGGTGCGCACGACGCTTCTCATTGTGCGGCTGTATGCACACTCGTTGCCAGGGCAGCCAGCCGCGTCACCCCTGGCAACCGGAGGACCGAGGACGGCGCGACGCGGCTGTACACACGGGAGGTGAGTGGCTTCTTCCCTGTGGTTCTGACAGGACCCCCCCTTTAGATGCACCCTCCGGGGGCATGGAGGTGCTGGGCGTGAAGGATGAAGATGGTGGAAGGCTCGGATTCTAGCGGGAGCATGAATGCCTGCAGCAACCTCCCAGGACCGCTCCTCAGGTCCATAGCCCTTCCAATGAATCAAGTATTCCAGTCGTCCTCTCCGCAGACGGGAATCCAAGATCTCCTGCACCTCGTATTCCTCTTGGCCATTAACGAGTACAGGAGCCGGAGGAGATGAGTTTTGGTCCGGAAAGTGATTATCTTGCCATGGTTTGACTAAGGAAACATGGAAGACTGGGTGGACATGCATGTTTTCGGGTAGTATCAGACGTACTGCGGAAGGGTTTATCATGCGATCTACCTCAAAGGGTCCCACAAATCGAGGCCCCAATTTCTTGGAAGGGCAGGATAGGTGGAGATGAGAGGTGGAGAGCCATACTTTATCCCCGGGACTGAAGCTTGGGGCCACTGAACGATGTTTATCGGAATAATATTTGAATCTTTTCTGGGCGTCCGACAAAGAATTCTTAATGAGAGAGTAGGTCTGGCGTATAGACTGTAGATGTGTGGAAACACTGGGAACAGAGCAGGGTACTGGAGAATTGGGGAGTAGAACAGGGTGTATACCGTAATTTGCAAAAAACTGTGTCATGTTGATAGATCTATGGACCTGGTTATTGTAGGCGAACTCCGCTAAGGGGAGTAAACGAATCCAATCGTCCTGTAAGTGGGTGGTGTAGCATCTAAGATATTGCTCCAACGATTGATTAGTCCGTTCTGTCTGTCCGTTGGACTGAGGGTGGTAGGCAGATGAGAGGGAACGATTGACGTGTAGGCCACTGCAGAAGGCCGACCAGAAACGAGATGTGAATTGTGAACCTCGGTCGGATATTATTGTTTCGGGAAGTTCATGGAGACGGAAGACTGTATTTATGAAAAGTTGAGCAGTTTCTGAAGCTGAAGGGAGACCCTTGGAGGGAACAAAATCTGCCATCTTTGAGAACCTGTCAACTACCACCATAATACAGGTATGTCCTTGTGAAAGAGGAAGGTCCGTGATGAAGTCCATGGAGATGCTAGACGATTCAGGACAGGTAGAGGCTGAAGTAATTCAGAAGGTTTAACATGAAGGCTTTTGGAACGAGCACAGGTTTGACAAGAAGCTACGTATCTCTCAATATCTTTACATACTTCTGGCCAACAGAAGGTTCTTAGAACCAATTCTTCTGTTTTCTTTTGACCACCGTGCCCAGCTATAGGTGCGTCATGTAATAGCTGTAGGACCTCTAGACGAGCTGGCTGAGGTACAAAGATCTGGTTCTTATGCATAAGGAATCCATCCTGCAAAGTAAGATGTCTAGGAACAGTGAGCGAACAGCTGTTGGAAAGTTCTTTGATCCGGTCCCAGATGGAAGAGGACAGGGCTAAGAAGTGTCCCTGCTGTAAAATGGTCTCTGTCTGCTTGGATGGTTCAGTTTCAAGACTGGTAGTCCGGGATAGGGCATCTGCCTTCCCATTCTTTGAGCCGGGTCTATAGGTAATTTGGAATTTAAAACGACTGAAGAATAGGGCCCATCTGGCCTGGCGGGGGTGAAGACGACGGGCTGGGCGGAGATACTTCAAGTTTCGGTGGTCAGTAAAGACTATGATGGGATGCATGGCTCCTTCTAGTAGATGTCTCCACTCTTCCAAGGCCCGTTTAATTGCCAAAAGCTCCCTGTCCCCGACATCATAGTTCTTTTCAGGATCGGTTAGGGAACGAGAGTAAAAGGCTACTGGATGAAGTTGTTCCTTTTCGCCTGATCTCTGGGACAGTACTGCTCCTATAGCCGTTTGGGAGGCGTCTACCTCGACGACAAAGGGTCTTGATAAATTTGGGAGGACCAGAACAGGGGCAGAAGTAAAGTGAGACTTGAATAAAGAGAAGGCGGGTTGGGCTTGTTCGGTCCAACGGAAGGGCACATGTTTCTTGGTTAGTTCGGTGATGGGTCGTATGATAGGTGAAAAATTTTTAATAAATCGTCTATAGAAATTAGCAAAGCCCACGAACCTCTGGACTCCATTTTTGTCTGTTGGATGTGGCCACTCCACTATAGCAGATACTTTACGTGAATCCATCCTTAGGCCACTAGGTGATAGGGCGTATCCCAGGAATTCCACAGTATCCGTGTCGAAAACACATTTTTCTAGCTTGGCATATAGATTATATTGGCAGAGCCGAGTAAGAACTTTCTGCATGTGCCCTTGGTGTTCTTCCAGAGTGGAAGAGTAGACAAGTATGTCGTCGAGGTAGACCACCATGAAGACATCCAAGTAGTCCCGGAACACGTCATTTAGGAAGTGCTGGAACGTGGCTGGGGCATTACAAAGGCCAAAGGGCATGACGGTGTATTCAAAATGTCCGTATCTGGAACGGAAGGCCGTCTTCCACTCATCGCCTCTGCGGATCCGGACCAAATTATAGGCCCCCCTTAAGTCCAGCTTGGAGAAGACATGAGCAGAACTAAGTCGATCTAGTAATTCTGAGATCAAAGGCAGAGGGTAACGATTTTTAATGGTGACGTTATTTAGTTCCCTATAGTCCACGCAGGGTCGTAAACCACCATCCTTCTTTCCCACAAAGAATATTCCGGCCCCCGCAGGGGAAGTAGAAGGGCGAATGAATCCTTTTTTAAGGTTCTCTTCAATGTATTCCTTCAGCACTTGCAATTCGGGCTCTGATAAAGAGAAAATCCGACCAAAGGGTATAGGGGCTCCTGGAAGCAAGTCTATTGGGCAGTCATAGACCCGGTGAGGTGGAAGAGTATCTGCCCCTTTCTTCTCAAAGACATCAGAGAAGGAGGAATATTGAATTGGAAGAAGTGGAATTCCTTTGCTGGAGGAGGTGTTCTCCATAGTCAAATGAAGAGTCTTGAGTGATGGTAGACATTCTGACTTACACTGGGGAGAACAGAAGGTAAGTGTTCCCAATCTCCAGTCGATTATAGGGTTATGGAGTCAGATCCAAGGTAATCCAAGAATGAGGGAGAATAGGGGGGATTGGACCACGTCAAATCTTAGGAACTCTGAATGTTGGCATCCAAGGATGACACGTAGGGGAACGGTTTCTTCAGTAACTGGTCTGGATTTCAGTGGGCTTCCATCCACCACTTGGATGTGCAACGGAGAAGATTTCTGGGAGACAAGGATGTTGAGGGATCGAACAAGTTCGGAGTCGATGAAACACCCACTGGCTCCAGAATCAATGATGGCTTGCACGAAGACCGGTCTCCTATTCCACTGTAGGGAAAGAGAGACAGAAAGATGAGGGGAAGATGTTTCTGTTGTTAAAGGAGGATCAGTAGTCGATACTAGGATCTTACCTCTGGGCCTACGAGGTCACTGTTTACAGTCTCTAAACATGTGGTCCGGTTTTCCGCAATATAAGTTCAACGCTCTTCTGTGAGTTCTTTCAGTAGGAGACAGGGGTCCTCGGACAAGGCCTATCTGCATGGGTTCTTCGGTATCCACGGAGTTGGTACTGGAAGGAGAAGGTGCAGTAGGGTGCCGATATATCGGGGTAGAGATTGAAGCTCTTTCTTGACGTCTCTCCCTGAGGCGTCTATCCAGTTGGATCACAAGATGGATTAAATCTTCCAGAGAGGAGGGCATGCCAATTCGGGCCAGTTCGTCCTTGAGGGATTCAGAGAGGCCGAGTCGGAATTGATCCACCAAAGCTAACTCATTCCAGGTGGTCTCCAAAGCAAACCTCCGGAAATCGGTGACGTAGTCCTCGACCGGACGGCGACCTTGTTTCAAGACCCTTAGGGAAGCCTGTGCGGTTGTGGCTCTATAGGGATCTTCATAGAGGGACTCTATAGAGTGATAGAATGTATTCCATGTTTCTAGGATGGGACTATTTGTTTGTAGTAAATGGTGGGCCCAGGCTTGTGGTTCCCCAGATAGTAGAGAGATTACCGTGCGGATCTTGACAAAGTCCGTAGAGTAAGTCCGTGGTTTTAAGGAGAAGAGGGTTGACAGGAAGTGATGAAGGAACGGAATTGAGTTCGGTCTCCATGGAATTTTTCTGGCAGAACGGCCTGGGGTTCTGGAGTAGGCGTTGAACCATCCATAGGTGGGTTAGATTGAGGTGGTGTGACAGGTTCATCTGATTGAACTGGTAGAGAAGTGCGCAGATCCTGTAGTTGATGCCGTAGATTCGCCTGCCCAGTTTGGAGAGACTTGACGGTCTGTGTGAGCATGGAGATCTGTTAGGTTAGGGTAGCCATGGCTTGTGCCATCTCTGCGGCCTCCATGGTGGGCTCAGTTGTTATGTCAGGCAGTTCTTGTTCTGGAGCCCAGGAGCAGGGATGAGCACACCCGTGTACGTGCGCCACTAACCAGGAGGCTGGAGGAACAGACGTGCTGGAATGTGGGCCACAGCACAAGGGCTACTGAAGACCAGAGAGGAGTAGTGTTACAGTTTTTCTGACACTCAGACCAGGTAGTAAAGTAAAAACACAGTTTATTGAAACAGAATGATTAACAGTGCCCCTAGGGGCCAGTATAGCTAAGAACAATACTGACAAATACAGACAAAGTATGGGTAATATAAACAGAGGATTAAATACAGCTAAGAGCTGTAGTAACCCCAAAGGGTTAACAGGAGCAACTGGTGAGGCTCAGGCTAGATTGGCCAACGCCCAGGACAGATATCAGTCTCTGGAGAACAGTCTCTAGATGTAGAGCCAGGAACACGGGATCAGCACTGTATCACTCTCTAAGCAGAAGCAGGATGCGCCCCTGTTGCTCTGAGCTGAGCCAGTACCACCACCGTGGGCTAGGAGGAATGCTACTGCCAACCATGAAGTAACCAGAATAGGAATCGCCCAGAAGGAGTAGTGAGTAACCCTGCGTGTGCCAATGATAGTATACAAGCCCTTGGGATGCCACAGTAGATGACAGTTGCCCAAGCTACGAAGAGCCGATGCACAGAGCAGTGCAGATGGAACTGTACACTTTGAGAGAATGAGAGACGGGCCCGGGACACCCTTCCGGTGTCGCACAGAATCCTATAGCAAGAGCGAACAGACTACTGGCGCCAACCGGCGTGATCACAGTGCACCCCGAACACCGGACAAGCGGAGCTCTGCAAGGACTGGTATAGCGTCAAAAGGAGACTCAAAGTGTAATGGCTCAGAGAACCAACAGAAGCTTGTCAAGCTAAACAAGTGGCACGTAATCGGAGACTACAGGCACTGCAAGGGTTAATCTGGTACATTCAAAAGAGCAATGCTCAGCGAGTACAAGGCAGGCAACCTCGGCTACAGCTGAAAGAGCGAGAGAGGAACAGAGAAACGGTTCAGAATGTCTCCAGCGCGACCGGAGGACACTGGAGCAGCAACCGGACAGGAGCGATAACCGGAACCGGATGACACAGCCACAGGAACACCACCGGAGAGCGGATCAGTCACGGAGCAGGATCAGTAGCCAGAACCGGGTCGAATCACGGAGCAGGGTCGTCAGCCAGAGCCAGGTCAGATCACGGAGCAGGGTCTTCAGCCAGAGCCGGGTCAGATCACGGTGCAGGGTCGTCAGCCAGAGCCGGGTCAAATCACGGAGCAAGGTCATCAGCCAGAACCGGGTCAGATCACGGAGCAGGGTCTTCAGCCAGAGCCAGGTCGGTACACAGTGCAGGGTCGTCAGCCAGAACCGGGTCAAATCACGGAGCAAGAACAGGAGAAGAGTCAGACTAGACGGGTCGGTACACAGGAGACACTGGAAATCAGCAACAAGGCGCAGCACAGGAACACCACGAAAGGGCAACTGACAAGTGCCCAAACCTCAGCATATAAAGGCACATCCTGGGCGGGCCAATCAGACTCCTCCAATGCAAAGGTACACAGTCAGAGATTGACAGGGAATCACGGGGACCGTGATAAGTAGAAGGCCAGCCGTGGGCTTGAGAGGCAGGTGACAGGGACTGGCAAGTAGAGCAGGTTCTTGGAGATTCTGGTGGCCAAAGGTAGGTGGGGAGATAGCCAGATGATATTTTCAGGTAGCCTAAGGTCAGAGTAAGTCAGGTAGCCAGGCAGAGGCCAGGGAGGCCAGAGTTTAGGTTAGTCAGATAGCCAAACAGTGGTCAGGGATGCCAGAGATCAGGATAGTCAGGTAGCCAAGCAACGGTCAGGGATGCCAGAGATCAGGATAGTCAGGTAGCCAAGCAGAGGTCAGGGATGCCAGAGATCAGGATAGACAGGTAGCCAAGCAGAGATCAGGGATGCCAGAGATCAGGAGTAACCAGGTAGCCAGGCAGAGGTCAGGGAGGCCAGAGTTCAGGTTAGTCAGGTAGCCAAGCAGAGATCTGGGATGCCAGAGATCAGGAGTAACCAGGTAGCCAGGCGGAGGATATCAGGAATCAGGAGCTCAGAGAGTAAAACTAGTCCAGGCAAGGGCAACAAAACAACTGAGCCCCGAGTAAGGGGCATACCAAGTTTATATAGGGGCCTGTCTAGCACTTACCAGGAGTAGAGCCACCCCACACTCACCTGTGTTCCAGCGTGGATGTCCGGAACGCCGGTGCGCAGCCGTCCTCAGTTCCGGGTCAGCTGCCGATGACGTCACCCGAGGTGCGCACGCCGCTTCTCATTGTGCGGCCGTACGCACACTCATTGCCAGGGCAGCCAGCCGCGTCACCCCTGGCAACTGGAGGACCGAGGACGGCGCGACACGGCTGAACACACGGGAGGTGAGTGGCTTCTTCCCTGTGGTTCTGACACTCGCATGCACCAGTCCAGCCATCCAATTAAATTTATTTGCTATATGGTCTTCATTGGCTGGCTGAGCCAGTCAATGAGGACCATATAGCAAATACATTTCATTGACTGGCTGGACTGGTGCGTGTTGCTCCATTCCGGGACTCTTTGTTGTCCTGGTGGGGGGGTGACCTGGGAAGCGGGACACAGACCCCCAGTAAGGGACAGTCCCGGCCATTCCATGACATGTGGTCACCCTAGCTGTGATACTTCTTGCAATACAGGCTCCTGAGCAAGAAGTGAGGAGTGCAAATGTAAATTGCTTCCTCTGGTCTGCTGAAAACAGCAAATGAAATAGCATATATATTAACCCTTTGAGTGCCACAAAGCATTGTGTACCCCTCTGGCTCTCAAAGGGTTACGTTCTACCAACAAACCGACATGTGTACTTATTTATATATATATGGTACATCATTATATTTCATATAAAAGCAAACTGTATTTCATCATTAGTGTCTCTCTAATAAGCACCAAGATCTACTGTATTTTGGTTATAGCCCTTTATAGCACCCAAGGGGTTAAGCATTTAAACGAGTGGCAAACCTTCATCAAGGCGAAAAAAAGTATTGTAGCTCCCATTGCCAGGAAACGCTTTGCTCCAAAATGAATACAACTTAACCTGTTATATTTTATATTAATAGTGCCCCCTGCTGTTCTGACAATTCACCTACAGCTGTTGCCTACGCAGTTATTAGATATTCTATGGAAGATGTGATTCTCTAACTACAGATCTTTCTGCATTGTGATTGTTACAGTTCCACTGCTTCATGATAGTTTGAATCATAATAATAAGTTTTAATGAAAGCAACTCTCAGCATGAAAACTCTTTTAATAATGTGTTTTTTTTCATAATAAAACGTAATGATCTCTTTTTTACGACGACCAAGGTATGATTGGCAGAGAAAGGATGTGAGAAATCATTACAAATACAAACACTGCAATTTATCTGTTGGCAAAACAAAAGACTAAAGGATAAAAATCAATCTTTCCATTGTAATGTTAGGTATTTTATTTTACTTTGAATCAACAGCTTTAGGACAGACTGTGCTTTGGGTAATGACAACATCCTGCTAATTATTGTTTTAAACAAAAGTGAGATCAAACTGAAATCAAGTGCTTAATGGGCAGATTCAGTTGGCTAATCCCTCCTGTCCTCTATTCTGTTCGACAAAGGCAGAATTTAACCCTTTATATGGCACCAAGGTGCCCAATACCTTGATTTGAAAGATGCTGGACACCCCACTGGCATCTCACCCACATGACGGCTACTAACACCTCCAAAGCATTGCACTGCAATGTGGTTGAGATATGTCAACATCCATGAGTTTAAAGGGGAACTAACATGTCTAATAATAATCCCCCACTTACATTACTAAGGCCAGAAAACACTAAGGCCCCAATATATTCTGCCTTTAAAGGGATAGTAATGTTTCATAATAAAAGCAGCTCTAATTAATCATCATAGTATTTGGACTTTGGAGAGTGTTATTTCAATTCTGTCAGAGTTGTAGTTCAAGAGTAATTCAATGACAAAGTATCCCCCTCCCGCCCCTTTTACTGATGTAACACTGCTCAGCCAGATCAGAAGGGAGGTGCCCAGGTAGACTGCAGAGAGGGACAATCTTCAATTAAGATAAGGGAAAAACCTGAAAAACTTGTCAAGGGGGGCAGGGCTTTCATTGTTCTCATAGGAAGAAGATTGTCCCTTGCCGTTATCTGTCTGGTCTATGGACTGGATTCCACATCTGAGAAGAGATGGCTTACACTAGGTAAAAGGGGCAGGAGGGGAAACTTTGCTTGTGACTATCTCTCAAACCATAAAGGTTTGAGAGAAAAGACTTATATCGTTCTTCATGTTTTTTTAATGCCTACAAAATAAAATAAAGTTAAAACGAAGTATTACTATCCTTTTAAGCCTTTGTACAAGAGATAACATTTTCAACCAGTCCTGGATGACGTGTCCATAGACGAGGACATAGGATTGCCACCCAGCCGGTATTTTACCGGCAGGCAGGTAAAAAATTGGCTTCTGTCCAATGTTAAGTCTATGGAGGGAATGCCATGGCCGGTATTTTTTTTTAAGCAAATGTGACAACCCTAGGAGGACATGACAGTTGCTGACAGTTTTTTCACAGTGAAACAGGCATGAGCCTACTTAAAGTGATAGTAATGTTTCACAAAAAAAGCAGCTCCAATTAATCTTCATAGTATTTGAGCCATGGAAAGTGTTATTTCAATACTGTCACAGTTGTAGTTCAAGAGTAATTGAATGATAAAGTATCCCCCTCCCACTCCTTTTACCTAGTGTAAGCCACCTCCCCTCAGATGTGGAATCTGGTCTCTTGACCGGACAGGTCACAAGGCACAATCTTGTTACTGTGATC
This sequence comes from Rhinophrynus dorsalis, assembly GCA_037306005.1. NCBI lineage: Eukaryota > Metazoa > Chordata > Amphibia > Anura > Rhinophrynidae > Rhinophrynus > Rhinophrynus dorsalis. The sequence goes on from CM074722.1 coordinate 42,818,532, forward strand.
ATAAGGAAAATCCTGCCCCCTTGACAGGTTTTTCCCTGTAGATAGATAGATAGATAGATAGATGGTAGATAGATGAGCTATAGGTATACAGAGAGAGATAGATGATAGGTAGATAGGTATATATAGGATAGGTAGATAGACAGACAGATAGATAGATATGGCTACATAAGACAAAGGTGACCCCCATCAGTAGATGTTTCAAATAAAAGTCACTACAGTTCAAAGCAAACAACAAATGCAGTAGCACATATCCATCTACTGAAGGTTTTTGTTTTAAAAATGATGAAAAAGAGGCAATTTTATTAAAAATTACGTTTTAAGGAAACATCTCTCAGCAGTGGGAGGACCCTAGTGATTTTTCTTTTCATAATAAAGTATTAAAATTCCATTATACTTCCCTCGGGTTAGAAATATAATCATTTTTGGACATTTTAAAGCATTTCAACATGGAATAATTTCTTTCAATTAGCATTCACAAAGAACTGAACTTCTAAAATTAGAATATCTTTTTAATTCAATGCAGAATGTTAATAATCTTATCATCTTTATCTGTGTGGCATTAGAATGACTCTGAGGCTGATGTTTTAGAATTCTGGGGCAAACCAGCTGCACCTGAGAACGCTCAATAGTGGCCTGATTCAGAGATCTTGGAAATATTAACCCTTACCGTTCCAAAGAAGAATGTAGATTCCCTTCTCTCTCTAACCCACAGGAAGGGTCTAATTTACATCCCAGGTGCCCCTAGGCAAGGCACCTTAGCTCCACCCATGGCCAAACCTTAAGTCCCATAACCTAGTTCCTGGCATAGAAAACACCTAACATGCAAGGACAAAGCCCATTGGTTGCTAGATAGATCTCCATCTTATTGCTTCACAGGGCATTGGAGATCCATCTAGTAGGGATTGGAGAAATATTTCACCCCAAAGAGAAAACAGCAAAAAAATGACACTTTTCTCTTTTAGCAGGAATTCTCATAAAAAGTGCAGTTCTTCTGCTTTTTTCTCTTCACCACATGTTAACAATAAAAACCACACACACTCTTCCCCCAGCCTTGCCGCACAGTAATCACAGAACTATACAATGACTCTCATGCCTTGCTAACATTAACCACAGAATCACAGATTCCCTATCAAGTCTTGCCCATGTTAACCATAGAATCACACACTCTTCCCCACTGCCTTACCTCACTGTAACCATAGAACTACACACTGACTCTCAAGCCTTACTCACATTAAACATAGAATCATACATTGCCTTTCAAGCCTTGCCCATGTTAACCATAGAATCACACACACTGTCCCCCCTGGCTTACCCCACAGTAACCACAGAACCACACACTGACTCTCAAGTCTTGCTCACATTAACCATAGAATCACACATTGCCTATCAAGCCTTGCCCATGTTTACCACAGAATCACATACTCTCCCCCACTATCTTACCCCACAGTAACCATAGAACTACACATTGACTCTCAAGCCTTGCTCACATTAACCATAAGATCATACATTGCCTTTCAAGCCTTGCCCATGTTAACCATAGAATCACACACTTCCCCTCTGGCTGACCCCACAGTAACCACAGAACTACACATTGACTCTCAAGCCTTACTCACATTTACCATAGACTAACACGTTGTCTATCAAGCCTTGCCCATGTGAACCATAGAATTACATACTTCTCCCCAGCCTTGCCGCACAGTAACCACAGAACCACACACTGACTCTCAAGTCTTGCCCATGTTTACCAGAATCACATACTCTCCTCCACTATCTTACCCCACAGTAACCACAGAACTACACATTGACTCTCAAGCCTTACTCATATTTACCATAGAATAACACGTTGCCTATCAAGCCTTGCCCATGTTAACCATAGAATTACACACTTCTCCCCAGCCATGCCGCACAGTAACCACAGAACTACATATTGACTCTCAAGCCTTACTCATATTTACCATAGAATAACACGTTGCCTATCAAGCCTTGCCCATGTTTACCACAGAATCACATACTCTCCCCCACTATCTTACCCCACAGTAACCATAGAACTACACATTGATTCTAAAGCCTTACTCATATTTACCATAGAATAACACGTTGCCTATCAAGCCTTGCCCATGTTAACTACAGAATCACATACTTCCCTCCAGCCTTGCCGCACAGTAACCACAGAACTACATATTGACTCTCAAGCCTTGCTCACATTAACCATAGAATAACACGTTGCCTATCAAGCCTTGCCCATGTTAACTACAGAATCACATACTTCCCTCCAGCCTTGCCGCACAGTAACCACAGAACTACATATTGACTCTCAAGCCTTACTCATATTTACCATAGAATAACACGTTGCCTATCAAGCCTTGCCCATGTTAACCATAGAATTACACACTTCTCCCCAGCCATGCCGCACAGTAACCACAGAACTACATATTGACTCTCAAGCCTTGCTCACATTAACCATAGAATAACACGTTGCCTATCAAGCCTTGCACATGTTAACCATAGAATTACACACTTCCCCCCAGCCATGCCGCACAGTAACCACAGAACTACATATTGACTCTCAAGCCTTGCTCACATTAACCATAGAATAACATGTTGTCTATCAAGCCTTGCCCATGTTAAGCATAGAATCAGACACTGTCCCATCAGCCTTACACACAGTAACCATAGATTCATAGGTTCACACACTGAGTCCCAAACATTGCCCTGCAATAACCACAGGATCTTTCAATGCCTCCCATTCCTTCCCCCCATAGAAACACACATACTGTGTTTTGTACCCCTCTGGCACCCAAAGGGTTGACTTCAGCGTACGTCTCCCAAATCCCCCCTCTGCATCGCAATACTTTTTTATTGGATTTTTTCCCTTTTGCAGCTAAATGAGAGAAATTGAGCAGAAAAAACTGCTACTAACACACAGAAAACTGCAGGATTCTGACTGACATCTTCCCCACCACCACAATGCCACACGTCCCTAAGGAGCCAATCAGAGTTCAGCAGTGTTCCATGAATGTCAGTGACAGTTTTTCTTTTCTATTTACCTACTGTTATTTAAAGGGATAGTAATGTTTCCAAAAAAAAGCATCTCCAATTAATCATAGTATTTGGGCCGTGGAGCATGTTATTTCAATACTGTCAGAGTTGTAGTTCAAGGTCCATATGTTCAAAGAAGTAGATAAATAGCTTTTGTAGTTTGTAACAACTTTTCAAAGTACAGTGTCATTGGGCTCATTAATATTTTCAGAGCGTGTCGGTTGTGATCAGAAATATGTCATTTGTCCTGACTGAAATTGTCGGATGTAAAGGCAAAAATGTTGTATATAACAAAAATGTCTTACCTAATGGCAAAAATGTCTTAAAGGGATAGTAATACTTCATTATTACTATCTCCAAGGTTGTAGCCCTTAAAATTCTGAATTCAACTATACAAGCGGCATCTCTCAAACCTTTATGGTTTGAGAGATATCCGCTTTCAAAGTTCCCTCTCCTCTGACGTCAGCGCTCTAGATGACAGCAGGGGAATCAGGTCCTGGGACCGGCGGTGGCTCTGCAGCAGTGCTGAGATCTCGTTATAGAAACAGAAATCCTTCACTAAAATGGTCTTCTACATGTGCTTGCAAACCAAGAGCAAACCAAGCACAAACCAAGCACACGTAGAAGACCATTTTAGTGAAGGATTTCTGTGTCTATAATGTGATATCAGGACTCCTGCAGAGCCGCAGCTTGCTCACTGACCGGATTCCCCTGCTCTCAGCTAGAAGGATGACATTAGGGGAAAACCCAAAAAGAGGGAATTTTGAAAGCGTATATCTCTCAAACCATAAAGGTTTGAGAGATGCCGCTGGTATTGTTGAATTCAGAATTTTAAGGGCTACAACATGGGGGGGGGGGGGGGTAGTAATAATGAAGTATTACTATTCCTTTAACTAAAGACAAAAATTCAGAAACATACAAAATGGGGGTGCTTACTTGGTCAACAATTAATTGTAAGCTGTCGATGTTTTTAAATATGAATATCACTCATATTTGATTGTCGGCCGGCTTTGTAGTCCATAGAGCCGGCTTTACGCATGCAGTAAGACAACCTGTCCTGCTGGGGAATCTCCCGTATCGGGATTCTCTTCAAACAACAATCATCAACCGAACACTTGTTTGTTAAAAAGTAGCAAACTTGTTCTTTATTCAGGATATAATAACTTCTAAAATTGATTCACTATTACAAATGTTCAATGCGTTTCTGAGCTACGCTCTTTCTTCAGGAAACAAATAATTAAAAAAAGAGCATACAAATGCTAGGACTTTACCTCTCTAGATCAGATTATTCAACCAATGATTTAGAGAGGTAGAGTACTAGTGTTTGTATGTTCTTTTTTAATTATTTGGTTCCTGAAGAAAGAGCGTAGCTCAGAAACGCGTTGAACCATTGTAATAGTGAATCAATTTTAGAAGTTATTGTATTCTGAATAAAGAACAAGTTTGATACTTTTTTACAGGTAAGTGTTCAGCTGATGATTGTTGTTTGAAGAGAATCCCGATACGGAAGATTCCCCAGCAGGACGGGTTGTGTTCCTGCATGTGTAAAGTCGTCTCTATGGACTACAAAGCCGTCCGACAATCAAATGTGAGTGATATTCGTATTTAAAAAGATCTTTAGCTTACAATTAATTGTTGACCAAGTAAGCACCTGGAGGTCGCTTGGTTTGGTGGGGAGCAGCTGGATGTCACTTTGGATGACTGAGAGAAGGCAGTCAGAATCCTTCTCAGACTATTACTGCCTGTTTCTAACGGACGGACATCTAGTAAGTGTTTTGAAAGCGGGGGGAATCACCATAATTATAAAAGATTTAATGCACTGTTAGCACCCACTCTTTTGGGGGTTTTTTGTTGTTTTTTTCTTAAAGACAAAAATTCTCACATTCAGAACTTCACATTCTCTCCACTTTTTTCTGAACGTACAAATTATGTCTTTTGCAAGACATTTTTTTGCCCCACCCCTTTGCCCAGCAATTCTGGAGTTGTGTCGTACACAATGGACATTACTAGTTTTTTGTCAAATACTCTATAGAAAATATGTGGTTCATGCATACAATTACTTATTTTTTACTTTCATACAACATTTTGTCGTTATCCCTTTGAATATACAGCCCCAAGAGTAATTGAATGATAAACTATCTACTCCCCCCCCTTTTACTGATGTAATACTGCTCACCTCAGAGCAGTAAGACAGCTGGTAATTTATGCATGAAAATTGATAATCTGAAATCAAAATCAAGCTTTCAAGAAAGTTGTTTCCCAAAAATAAAATGTATTTCCAATATGTAGAATTTGTTTTATGTGAATCTGCATTCAGATGTCAAAATGTCACATGAATATAGCCTATTTGTGGACAAACTGCATCCTTCTTCTCAGTTTTTTTTAGTCTGTAATTCATACATGGGAACTCTCCACATCTGCCCTGAAGATGCCACTTTCCTGACTGAATCCTATTCTCTGGATAAGCGAGTTCTTTGGTAATCCTGACCACTCTCCCACTCCCCACCCCGTTCCTACTTATTTATGGTAAAACCGTGTGATGGCCATAGCATGTCATGTGGTACTTAAGGGGTTAAACTGTCCTCTCCAAATTTAGACAAATCTGTTCTGTTGGAAAAAATTGTGGAAAACACACACACAAAAAATGGCTAGAAAAGTAAAAAACAAACAAACAACTAAAAAGAACCTTACAATTTGACTGTAGATTATACCTCACCCATTTTTAAGACTGCTTGTTCCTTTTGATGTAGTCAGTGGAATTGAATGCAAAAAAAAATTATAATATGTCTAAGAGTTAATCGATCATCGTGTGTGAACAGTTTCAGACTTATTACAGATGATTTCTATGCCCACAACTTTTTGAACATTGTGCCCAATATATCCATAAAATCTATCTTTATTCTCCATTTAAAGGAACAGTAAACTTTTTTTTATGAAAAAATATATATTGTAGGGATTTCCCTATTGAGTAAGATAAGGGTACTCCCGCTGCTGAGAGATTTTTTATTTCCAGAGTTATTACAGTTTAAATCCATGTTTTTTTACATTAGCAGCGCCCTCTAGTGGTCTAATTCTAATTTGTTTTTCTGTTAGATTCTAATAGAGAGGAAAGTCTGAAAAGTCAGTGATATACAGTTCTCCATAGAATGTGATAGAAACTGCTGAGTCACTTCCTGTCAGTTAGAACTATCAGGAAGTAAACACAGTAAATTCACTTCCTGATTATTTAAACTGCTATACATTTTGAATAAAACATCTGACAGCAATGGGAGTGACATTGTTTTATTCATCAGGAAAAGCTCTGTAAAATATGTGTTTTCATAAAAAAAGTTTATTGCTCCTTTAAATGATAACATATTGTGTACTTCAGGATATTCTTGAAAATGAGAGGAATCTCGATATGTTCTTCCCGATAAAACATTTACTAAATAAAATAAAAAAAACAATGTATTCCTTTCAGTATGAACTACCAGTTTAAACTGCACAAACACAACACAAACACATACTGTATTCTATATTTATAATCATCAGTGCCACGGCCTCAACTGCGCATACACAAATCTGCAACAATTTTTTTTCTGTGCAAAACATACTGCGTGTGTGCAGACCATTTTTATTTATCTCAGGAATCACACTATCAAGCCATAAGTAAAAAAGTGAGTGTCTTCCTCAAGAGCTGTCTTGGTGGTAAATTTCAAATAAATCTGTTCAATCGAGTTTTCTAGAGCCCTGGCTAATTTTTTGAGACAGAAATACATTTCTTATGGATGTCACCCTACTGTTTTCTGTATCTTTTGTTTTTTTCCTGCCAAATGGATTTGAAACAAAATTGTACAGCATGCTGACACTGACAATGACTGCTAAGCCGTCATATTTGACATTTGTCAATCCTTTCAAAATTTATAAAGATTAAAAATTTTCAGTTTAACAGAATAGCTGTTCAAACTTTAACTATGACAGTATACAATGACAGCTGGGTTTACATGTGGCTGAAAGCTGATTTTGTGACAGTATGTTACATAGGTTCTACACAGGGTACTGTAATAATCCAATTGAATTACATTTCTTTTAGTTCAGCCTCACTAAGATTGATGTGAATGGATGTAGACTGGCAAACTTGTTGGTAAGAAGGTATAGAAATATCTGTCATGTGTATTCTTTGTTTTGATATCCTAATTGAGGCAGTGCAGATGATTATATATATATATACACACACACACACACATATATATATATATATATATATATATATATATATATATATTTTAAAGGGATAGTAATGTTTCACAAAAACAGCAGCTCCAACTATTCTTCATAGTATTTGATCCATATAATCTTATTTCAGGACTGTCAGAGTTGTGGTTCAAGAGTAATTGAATGATAAAGTTTCCCCCTCCTGCCCCTTTTACCTAGTGTAAGCCATCTCTTCTCAGATGTGGAATCTGGTTGCTAGGCCAGACAGATAACAGCAGGGGACAATCTTCTTCCTATGAGAACAATGAAAGCCCTGCCCCCCTTGACAAGTTTTTCAGGTTTTTCCCTTATCATAATTGAAGATTGTCCCTCTCTGCAATCCACCTGGGCACCTCCCTTCTGCTCTGGCTGAACAGTGTTACATCAGTAAAAGGGGTGGGAGGGGGACACTTTGTCATTGAATTACTCTTGAACTACAACTCTGACAGAATTGAAATAACACTCTCCAAAGTCCAAATACTATGATGATTAATTAGAGCTGCTTTTATTAAGAAACATTACTATCCCTCTAATATATTCAAGTGGCGCTAGGTTTGTAGCAATGCTGCAGCAGCACCATTCAATCTGCCTGTGTCAAACTTACCTTAACGTCCTTTGTGTTCCCCTAGAGATGCCATCCCAAGTGCTCTTTATGGAGGTGGATCTGATGGCTTACCCACAGAGGTGTCAAATGTTATTTGCTGACACCCGCATGCTCCAATCATTGATTGGATTGTTATGGTGAGCAACACATCAATCCAATCTTCAGTCTGAACCATCTGAATGGTAGTCTTATAGGCTGCCATGCAGGTAAGTGCTTCTAAAACTTTCATGCATTATACAATGGATGTACGAAAGTTTCAGCAAGCTGAGTGTGGGCTGTATAACACATGGAAATATTGCCAGTGTGAACAGTACAATGCACAGCAATCGAGAACTATTTGGTGTGTTTAACACAGCATAAGAGCTAGGCCTTATCATGGTACCATTCTTCAGTCATTTCCCTATGACTAAGTGCTCTATATTGTTGAACCATACAGCTGAGATGCTGCACCTCATGGGATCCTTTTTTCCTTCCATATGTTTTCATACACAAAAATTGTTATATATCCTAGACCAAGCCATAATTTGGAGTATTATAGATTGTAACTATGCATGCCTTCATTGCAATATGCTACTAGTCATGGCGCTAGTTATTGCAATCTAATTCTGATATCATTTAGGTGGTATAAGGGAAGTGTATAATTATTTGTGCTTATTTGTATTTTTTCTTAGTATATGTATTTTCCAAATTATTTCACTTCATACACTGTTCTCATGTTATAACTTCAGGCAATCTTGGGGGGATATGCACAAAGTTGTGATGAAGAGGTGATAAAATGGGAAGGACTTCTCCAGTGATATCACTTTTCCAATCTCTTTGTTATTCTATTGACCCAATGTACTCTCTTTCACTTGATGATAATTCTTAGTGCATAGGCTGTATAGAATAACATAGGAACTGGAGAAGTCATGTCCACTTTATCACATAAAGAACTTGATAAAGCGCTTTCTTATGTGAAATGCGTTGTTAGATTCAATCTTTCCTGGCTGGGAACTTTTGTGGCTGTATAGATGGCAACGAATTATTCATGTACTAGTTGAAGAGCCCGTTAAACGGGCCACAGTGTCACTGCCACCCGGTCGCGGGGCAGTCACGCGCAGAGGAGACTGCCCGCGCTGAGGCTGATACAGAGCTGGACGCTCCTTCTCTACTGCGCATGACCGCAGCACGTGAAGCAGTGTGTACTGCGCATGTCGCGCGTTACACATGATTTAGCGAATTATTATATAGGATGTATCTGTATTTTAACTTGTTTATTTTATATCATATATTTAATTTGTAGTGTTAAAATATTGTTTGGCTTGTTGGCAAACAAATGCAGATTGTATTAATAAAGCTATTTCTTATAACCAGTATATTTTGGCTCTATATCTAATACATATTTTATATATATTTTTTTAGATATTATCTATTTATTTTGAGATCTATTTTTAGAAGTGTAAATTTGGTATATATAGAAGCTTTTAGATACTGTGTATACATACTTTGTATTACTGTAGGGCATTCCCAGAAGGAAGTCAGCGCTGAGATCCATCTAGATTACCTTGTGAAGTGTCTGTGGGGAGAGGGTGTTGACTCCCATACAGAGCGATAAGGCAGCAAGACTCCAGGGTGCAGAAGTTTTTTTTGAGACTGTTTACTGTGAGAGAACCATAGCACCTCCATATATTTTCAATTCACTTTATCACCTCATTATCACCCCTTAGTGCATCTCCCCCCACCCGGTGTACTTATTTGATTCTAAGCATGGGCTAGAAATAGCCATATCTTATTAAAATGCTGCCTTTTGCATGGTGATCCTCAAAAAGGCAACATCAGAATGTCGCCTGAGTCAAAATAATAATAATAACAGTCATCTAAATGTCACCCCAGGTCTACCAGGGGAAACTGCATCGGTATGCCAGAGATTTGCACGTCAGTGTTGGTTCGGTATTCCCCCAATAAAAAATCATTGCCAGCATCTGCCTGGGTTGCCTGCAGCCATACACAGCGTACCCCGCAGGATGAAAGTAGAAAGAAGACATAATTAATTATGCGTGTCAGTCAGGCATGTATAAGGCGACATTTTAACCCTTTGAGTGCCAGAGAGGTATCTAGTGCATTGCAGCCCAAGTGCATTGGATGCCCTTCCGGCACTCAAAGGGTTAACAGTAAATCATAAATTGCACCTTGCTTCATAAATGTGTCTTAACATCTACACCATGTTATGATATCATAGTATCCCATAAAATATAACAATAGCAGAACCGGTGTGAACCGCTCCATAATTGCCTCAAAATGCTTGTATCTGGAAATAGGTTTCAGTAGCATTAATTAGATTTCAGAGATCTAAAGCCATCCAGACTCCACTTGATACATTCCCCTAATACTGTTGTTATCGAATTCTCACATAGAGGTCAGTTCCCAATCCCATGTTGAATGCAGTCTCACAGTAATAGGATGCATGCCCACATTTCTCTCCACTTTAATTCATTTTACATGTTCAATGACATTCTGGAACACTGAAATAAAAAAAGCTGTGTGTTTAAAAGGGACTTTACACATCAGTATTGTGGCTGCAACTTTTTAATACAGATAGAGGCAACTTGACATTCTCTTGCTGTTATTGTACTTTATCTCCCATTATTCTTAGCCAACCAATGGAGGTGGTGCAATCTAATAACTGTTGAAGGGCTACAGGTATTTCCCACAGTGTATCTTATACATTTTCTGTAACCTATCTTGGCTCCATCAAATATTACCCCCACACAGGGCTCAAAATTGAAGCCCTGTATGAAATGGCCCCTTTCCTGCATTCATACCAGCCAACTGTCCCACACAAACCGCTCCAGCAGCCTACAGACTGAGACGGTGCTCTGCTGAGCGGAGAGTCAGTCACGCGTATTCACTGCGCATGCAGTATCATTCCTCACTGAGATTTCG